>CAKAJE020001245.1:0-147209 GCA_916610135.2 Macropis europaea | reverse complement strand
GATCTAATCGGTCTCTGTTCGCCCTACCCTAGGAGTTTAATAGTGCATTTCACTCGCCATTTCATGCGCTTTGAGGTGCCGCTTAGCCCAATACGCTATCTGAAATAGGAGCGACGTAAATAGACCAATTGTGATAGAATTTCGCTGAATTCTTATATTAACCAAAATATAAAATGATCTAATCGGGTCTCTGATTGCCCTATCATAGAAGTTTAATAGTGCATTTTACTCGCCAATCCACGCGCTTTAAGATTCCGCCTAGCCCAGTACGCTATCTGAAATAGGAGCGACGTAAATTGAACAAATGTGATAGAATTTGGCTGAATTCTTAAATTAACCATAATATAAAATGATCTAAACGGGTCTCTGTTTGCCCTACCCTAGAAGTTTAATAGTGCATTTTACTCGTCATTTTCATGCGCTTTGAGATGCCGCATAGCCCAGTACGCTATCTGAAATAGGAGCGACGTAAGTTGAACAAATGTGATAGAATTACGCTCAATTATTATATTAACCGTAATATAAAATTATCTAATCGGGTCTCTGTTTGCCCTACCCTAGATGTTTGACAGTGCATTTTACTCGCCATTTCATGCGGTTGAGATGCCCCTTAGCCCAATACGCTATCTGAAATAGGAGCGACGTAAATTGAACAAACGTGATAGAATTTCCTGAATTTCTTATATTAACCTTAATGTAAAATGATCTAATCGGTTCTCTGTTCGCCCTACCCATAGTAGTTTAATAGTGCCTTTCACTCGTCATTTCATGCGCTTTGAGATGCCGCTTAGCCCAATACGCTATCTGAAATAGGAGCGACGTAAATTGAACACTTGTGATAGAATTTCGCTGAATTCTTATATTAACCAAAATATAAAATGATCTAGTCGGGTCTCTGATTGCCCTATCATAGAAGTTTAATAGTGCATTTTGATCGCCATTCCACGCGCTTTAAGATGCCGCCTAGCCCAGTACGCTATCTGAAATTGGAGCGACGTAAATTAAACAAAATGTGACAGAATTTTGCTGACATCTTAAATTAACCATAATATAAAATGATCTAATCGGGTCTCTGTTTGCCATACCATACAAAGTTTAGCAGTGCATTTTACTCGCCATTCCATGCGCTTTGAGATGCCGCTTAGCCCAACACGCTATCTGAAATAGGAGCGACGTAAATTGAACAAATGTGATAGAATTTCCCTGAATTCTTATATTAACCTTAATGTAAAATGATCTAAACGGGACTCTGATTGCCCTATCATAGAAGTTTAGTAGTGCATTTTGCTCGCCCTTCCACGTGCTTTAAGATGCCGCCTAGCCCAGTACACTATCTGAAATAGGAGCGACGTATGTTGAACAAATGTGATAGAATTACGCTGAATTCTTATATTAGCCGTAATATAAAAAGATCTAATCGGGTCTCTGTTCGCACTATCCTAGAAGATTACTAGTGCATTTCACTCGTCATTTCATGAGCTTTGAGATGCCGCTTAGCCCAATAAGCTATCTGAAATAGGAGCGACGTAAATTGAACAAATGTGATAGAATTACGCTGAATTCTTATATTAACCGTAATATAAAATGATCTAATCGGGTCTCTGTTTGCCTTATCCTAGAAGTTTAATAGTGCATTTTACTCGTCATTTCATGCGCTTTGAGATGCCTCTTAGCCCAATAAGCTATCTGAAATAGGAGCGACGTAAATTGAACAAATGTGATAGAATTTCGCTGAATTCTTAAATTAACCATAACATAAAATGATCTAATCGGGTCTCTGTCTGCCCTATCATAGAAGTTTAATAGCGCATTTCACTCGTCATTTCATGCGCTTTGAGATGCCGCCTAGCCCAGTACGCTATCTGAAATAGGAGCGACGTAAGTTGAACAAATGTGATAGAATTACGCTGAATTAATATATTAACCTTAATGTAAAATGATCTAATCGGGTCTTTGTTCGCCCTACCCTTGAAGTTTAATAGTGCACATTGCTCGCCATTTCATGCGCTTTAAGATGCCGCATAGCCCAGTACGCTATCTGAAATAGGAGCGACGTATGTTGAACAAATGTGATAGAATTACGCTGAATTCTTATATTAACCGTAATATAAAATGATCTAATCGGGTCTCTGTTCGCCCTAACCTAGAAGATTACTAGTGCATTTCACTCGTCATTTCATGCGCTTTGAGATGCCGCTTAGCCCAATAAGCAATCTGACATAGGAGCGACGTAAATTGAACAAATGTGATAGAATTTTTCTGAATTCTTAAATAAACCATAATATGAAATGATCTAATCGGGTCTCTGTTTGCCCTACCCTACAAGTTTAGCAGTGCATTTTACTCGCCGTTTCATACGCTTTGAGATGCCGCTTAGCCCAATACGATATCTGAAATAGGAGCGACGTAAATTGAACAAATGTGATAGAATTTCCCTGAATACTTATATTAACCTTAATGTAAAATGATCTAATCGGGTCTCTGTTCGCCCTACCCTAGGAGTTTAATAGTGCATTTCACTCGCCATTTCATGCGCTTTGAGATGCCGCTTAGCCCAATACGCTATCTGAAATAGGAGCGACGTAAATAGACCAATTGTGATAGAATTTCGCTGAATTCTTATATTAACCAAAATATAAAATGATCTAATCGGGTCTCTGATTGCCCTATCATAGAAGTTTAATAGTGCATTTTACTCGCCAATCCACGCGCTTTAAGATTCCGCCAACCCAGTACGCTAGCTGAAATAGGAGAGACGTAAGTTGAACAAATGTGATAGAATTTGGCTGAATTCTTAAATTATCCATAATATAAAATGATCTAATCGGGTCTCCGTTTGCCCTACCCTAGAAGTTTAACAGCGCATTTTAATCGCCATTTCTTGCGCTTTGAGATGCAGCTTAGCCCAATACGCTATCTGAAATAGGAGCGACGTAAATTGAACAAATGTGATAGAATTTTTCTGAATACTTAAATAAACCATAATATGAAATGATCTAATCGGGTCTCTGTTTGCCCTACCCTAGATGTTTAACAGTGCATTTTACTCGCCATTTCATGCGCTTTGAGATGCCGCTTAGCCCAATACGCTATCTGAAATTGGAGCGACGTAAATTGAACAAATGTGATAGAATTTCCCTGAAAACTTATATTAACCTTAATGTAAAATGATCTAATCGGGTCTCTGTTCGCCCTACCCTAGAAGTTTAATAGTGCATTTCACTCGCCATTTCATGCGCTTTGAGATGCCGCTTAGCCCAATACGATATCTGAAATAGGAGCGACGTAAATTGAACAAATGTGATAGAATTTCCCTGAATACTTATATTAACCTTAATGTAAAATGATCTAATCGGGTCTCTGTTCGCCCTACCCTAGAAGTGTAATAGTGCATTTTACTCGCCAATCCACGCGCTTTAAGATTCCGCCTATCCCAGTACGCTATCTGAAATAGGAGCGACGTAAATTGAACAAATGTGATAGAATTTGGCTGAATTCTTAAATTAACCATAATATAAAATTATCTAATCGGGTCTCCGTTTGCCCTACCCTAGAAGTTTAACAGCGCATTTTAATCGCCATTTCATGCGCTTTGAGATGCAGCTTAGCCCAATACGCTATCTGAAATAGGAGCGACGTAAATTGAACAAATGCGATAGAATTTGGCTGAATTCTTAAATTAACCATAATATAAAATCATCTTATCGGGTCTCTGTTTGCCCTACCCTAGAAGTTTAATAGTGCATTTTACTCGCCATTTCATGCGCTTTGAGATGCCGCTTAGCCCAATACGCTATCTGAAATAGGAGCGACGTAAATTGAGCAAATGTGATAGAATTTCCCTGAAATCTTATATTAAACAAAATATAAAATGATCTAAACGGGACTCTGATTGCCCTATCATAGAAGTTTAGTAGTGCATTTTACTCGCCCTTCCACGTGCTTTAAGATGCCGCCTAGCCCAGTACACTATCTGAAATAGGAGCGACGTATGTTGAACAAATGTGATAGAATTACGCTGAATTCTTATATTAACCGTAATATAAAATGATCTCTTCGGGTCTCTGTTCGCCCTACCCTAGAATATTACTAGTGCATTTCACTCGTCATTTCATGCGCTTTGAGATGCCGCTTAGCCCAATAAGCAATCTGACATAGGAGCGACGTAAATTGAACAAATGTGATAGAGTTTTTCTGAATTCTTAAATAAACCATAATATGAAATGGTCTAATCGGGTCTCTGTTTGCCCTACCCTACAAGTTTAGCCGTGCATTTTACTCGCCGTTTCATACGCTTTGAGATGCCGCTTAGCCCAATACGATATCTGAAATAGGAGCGACGTAAATTGAACAAATGTGATAGAATTTCCCTGAATACTTATATTAACCTTAATGTAAAATGATCTAATCGGGTCTCTGTTCGCCCTACCCTAGGAGTTTAATAGTGCATTACACTCGCCATTTCATGCGCTTTGAGATGCCGCTTAGCCCAATACGCTATCTGAAATAGGAGCGACGTAAATAGAACAATTGTGATAGAATTTCGCTGAATTCTTATATTAACCAAAATATAAAATGATCTAATCGGGTCTCTGATTGCCCTATCATAGAAGTTTAATAGTGCATTTTACTCGCCAATCCACGCGCTTTAAGATTCCGCCTAGCCCAGTACGCTATCTGAAATAGGAGCGACGTAAATTGAACAAATGTGATAGAATTTGGCTGAATTCTTAAATTAACCATAATATAAAATGATCTAAACGGGTCTCTGTTTGCCCTACCCTAGAAGTTTAATAGTGCATTTTACTCGCCATTTCATGAGCTTTGAGATGCCGCTTAGCCCAATAAGCTATCTGAAATAGGAGCGACGTAAATTGAACAAATGTGATAGAATTACGCTGAATTCTTAAATTAACCATAATATAAAATGATCTAATCGGGTCTCTGTTTGACTTACCCTAGAAGTATAATAGTGCATTTTACTCGCCATTTCATGCGCTTTGAGATCCCGCTTAGCCCAATACGCTATATGCAATAGGAGCGACGTAAATTGAACAAATGTGATAGAATTTCGCTGAATTCTTAAATTAACCAAAATATAAAATGATCTAATCGGGTCTCTGTCTGCCCTATCATAGAAGTTTAATAGCGCATTTCACTCGTCATTTCATGCGCTTTGAGATGCCGCCTAGCCCAGTACGCTATCTGAAATAGGAGCGACGTAAGTTGAGCAAATGTGATAGAATTACGCTGAATTAATATATTAACCTTAATGTAAAATGATCTAATCGGGTCTTTGTTCGCCCTACCCTTGAAGTTTAATAGTGCACATTGCGCGCCATTTCATGCGCTTTAAGATGCCGCCTAGCCCAGTACGCTATCTGAAATTGGAGCGACGTATGTTGAACAAATGTGATAGAATTACGCTGAATTCTTATATTAACCGTAATATAAAATGATCTAATCGGGTCTCTGTTCGCCCTAACCTAGAAGATTACTAGTGCATTTCACTCGTCATTTCATGCGCTTTGAGATGCCGCTTAGCCCAATAAGCAATCTGACATAGGAGCGACGTAAATTGAACAAATGTGATAGAATTTTTCTGAATTCTTAAATAAACCATAATATGAAATGATCTAATCGGGTCTCTGTTTGCCCTACCCTACAAGTTTAGCAGTGCATTTTACTCGCCGTTTCATACGCTTTGAGATGCCGCTTAGCCCAATACGATATCTGAAATAGGAGCGACGTAAATTGAACAAATGTGATAGAATTTCCCTGAATACTTATATTAACCTTAATGTAAAATGATCTAATCGGGTCTCTGTTCGCCCTACCCTAGGAGTTTAATAGTGCATTTCACTCGCCATTTCATGCGCTTTGAGATGCCGCTTAGCCCAATACGCTATCTGAAATAGGAGCGACGTAAATAGACCAATTGTGATAGAATTTCGCTGAATTCTTATATTAACCAAAATATAAAATGATCTAATCGGGTCTCTGATTGCCCTATCATAGAAGTTTAATAGTGCATTTTACTCGCCAATCCACGCGCTTTAAGATTCCGCCTAGCCCAGTACGCTATCTGAAATAGGAGCGACGTAAATTGAACAAATGTGATAGAATTTGGCTGAATTCTTAAATTAACCATAATATAAAATGATCTAAACGGGTCTCTGTTTGCCCTACCCTAGAAGTTTAATAGTGCATTTTACTCGCCATTTCATGCGCTTTGAGATGGCGCTTATCCCAATACGCTATCTGAAATAGGAGCGACGTAAATTGAACGAATGTGATAGAATTTCGCTGATTTCTTATATTAACCAAAATATAAAATGATCTAATCGGGACTCTGATTGCTCTATCATAGAAGTTTAATAGTGCATTTTACTCGCCCTTCCACGCGCTTTAAGATGCCGCCTAGCCCAGCACGCTATCTGAAATAGGAGCGACGTAAGTTGAACAAATGTGATAGAATTTGGCTGAATTCTTAAATTAACCATAATATAAAATGATCTAATCGGGTCTCTGTTTACCCTATCATAGATGTTTAATAGTGCATTTCACTCGTCATTTCATGCGCATTGAGATGCCGCATAGCCCAGTACGCTATCTGAAATAGGAGCGACGTAAGTTGAACAAATGTGATAGAATTACGCTCAATTATTATATTAACCGTAATATAAAATTATCTAATCGGGTCTCTGTTTGCCCTACCCTAGATGTTTGACAGTGCATTTTACTCGCCATTTCATGCGGTTTGAGATGCCCCTTAGCCCAATACGCTATCTGAAATAGGAGCGACGTAAATTGAACAAACGTGATAGAATTTCCCTGAATTCTTATATTAACCTTAATGTAAAATGATCTAATCGGTTCTCTGTTCGCCCTACCCTAGGAGTTTAATAGTGCCTTTCACTCGTCATTTCATGCGCTTTGAGATGCCGCTTAGCCCAATACGCTATCTGAAATAGGAGCGACGTAAATTGAACACTTGTGATAGAATTTCGCTGAATTCTTATATTAACCAAAATATAAAATGATCTAGTCGGGTCTCTGATTGCCCTATCATAGAAGTTTAATAGTGCATTTTGATCGCCATTCCACGCGCTTTAAGATGCCGCCTAGCCCAGTACGCTATCTGAAATTGGAGCGACGTAAATTAAACAAATGTGACAGAATTTTGCTGACATCTTAAATTAACCATAATATAAAATGATCTAATCGGGTCTCTGTTTGCCATACCATACAAGTTTAGCAGTGCATTTTACTCGCCATTTCATGAGCTTTGAGATGCCGCTTAGCCCAATAAGCTATCTGAAATAGGAGCGACGTAAATTGAACAAATGTGATAGAATTACGCTGAATTCTTATATTAACCGTAATATAAAATGATCTAATCGGGTCTCTGTTTGCCTTATCCTAGAAGTTTAATAGTGCATTTTACTCGTCATTTCATGCGCTTTGAGATGCCTCTTAGCCCAATAAGCTATCTGAAATAGGAGCGACGTAAATTGAACAAATGTGATAGAATTTGGCTGAATTCTTAAATTAACCATAATATAAAATGATCTAATCGGGTCTCTGTTTGCCTTACCCTAGAAGTATAATAGTGCATTTTACTCGCCATTTCATGCGCTTTGAGATGCCTCTTAGCCCAATAAGCTATCTGAAATAGGAGCGACGTAAATTGAACAAATGTGATAGAATTTGGCTGAATTCTTAAATTAACCATAATATAAAATGATCTAATCGGGTCTCTGTTTGCCTTACCCTAGAAGTATAATAGTGCATTTTACTCGCCATTTCATGCGCTTTGAGATCCCGCTTAGCACAATACGCTATCTGCAATAGGAGCGACGTAAATTGAACAAATGTGATAGAATTTCGCTGAATTCTTAAATTAACCATAACATAAAATGATCTAATCGGGTCTCTGTCTGCCCTATCATAGAAGTTTAATAGCGCATTTCACTCGTCATTTCATGCGCTTTGAGATGCCGCTTAGCCCAATAAGCAATCTGACATAGGAGCGACGTAAATTGAACAAATGTGATAGAATTTTTCTGAATTCTTAAATAAACCATAATATGAAATGGTCTAATCGGGTCTCTGTTTGCCCTACCCTACAAGTTTAGCCGTGCATTTTACTCGCCGTTTCATACGCTTTGAGATGCCGCTTAGCCCAATACGATATCTGAAATAGGAGCGACGTAAATTGAACAAATGTGATAGAATTTCCCTGAATACTTATATTAACCTTAATGTAAAATGATCTAATCGGGTCTCTGTTCGCCCTACCCTAGGAGTTTAATAGTGCATTACACTCGCCATTTCATGCGCTTTGAGATGCCGCTTAGCCCAATACGCTATCTGAAATAGGAGCGACGTAAATAGAACAATTGTGATAGAATTTCGCTGAATTCTTATATTAACCAAAATATAAAATGATCTAATCGGGTCTCTGATTGCCCTATCATAGAAGTTTAATAGTGCATTTTACTCGCCAATACACGCGCTTTAAGATTCCGCCTAGCCCAGTACGCTATCTGAAATAGGAGCGACGTAAATTGAACAAATGTGATAGAATTTGGCTGAATTCTTAAATTAACCATAATATAAAATGATCTAAACGGGTCTCTGTTTGCCCTACCCTAGAAGTTTAATAGTGCATTTTACTCGCCATTTCATGAGCTTTGAGATGCCGCTTAGCCCAATAAGCTATCTGAAATAGGAGCGACGTAAATTGAACAAATGTGATAGAATTACGCTGAATTCTTAAATTAACCATAATATAAAATGATCTAATCGGGTCTCTGTTTGCCTTACCCTAGAAGTATAATAGTGCATTTTACTCGCCATTTCATGCGCTTTGAGATCCCGCTTAGCCCAATACGCTATCTGCAATAGGAGCGACGTAAATTGAACAAATGTGATAGAATTTCGCTGAATTCTTAAATTAACCATAACATAAAATGATCTAATCGGGTCTCTGTCTGCCCTATCATAGAAGTTTAATAGCGCATTTCACTCGTCATTTCATGCGCTTTGAGATGCCGCCTAGCCCAGTACGCTATCTGAAATAGGAGCGACGTAAGTTGAGCAAATGCGATAGAATTACGCTGAATTAATATATTAACCTTAATGTAAAATGATCTAATCGGGTCTTTGTTCGCCCTACCCTTGAAGTTTAATAGTGCACATTGCGCGCCATTTCATGCGCTTTAAGATGCCGCCTAGCCCAGTACGCTATCTGAAATTGGAGCGACGTATGTTGAACAAATGTGATAGAATTACGCTGAATTCTTATATTAACCGTAATATAAAATGATCTAATCGGGTCTCTGTTCGCCCTAACCTAGAAGATTACTAGTGCATTTCACTCGTCATTTCATGCGCTTTGAGATGCCGCTTAGCCCAATAAGCAATCTGACATAGGAGCGACGTAAATTGAACAAATGTGATAGAATTTTTCTGAATTCTTAAATAAACCATAATATGAAATGATCTAATCGGGTCTCTGTTTGCCCTACCCTACAAGTTTAGCAGTGCATTTTACTCGCCGTTTCATACGCTTTGAGATGCCGCTTAGCCCAATACGATATCTGAAATAGGAGCGACGTAAATTGAACAAATGTGATAGAATTTCCCTGAATACTTATATTAACCTTAATGTAAAATGATCTAATCGGGTCTCTGTTCGCCCTACCCTAGGAGTTTAATAGTGCATTTCACTCGCCATTTCATGCGCTTTGAGATGCCGCTTAGCCCAATACGCTATCTGAAATAGGAGCGACGTAAATAGACCAATTGTGATAGAATTTCGCTGAATTCTTATATTAACCAAAATATAAAATGATCTAATCGGGTCTCTGATTGCCCTATCATAGAAGTTTAATAGTGCATTTTACTCGCCAATCCACGCGCTTTAAGATTCCGCCAACCCAGTACGCTAGCTGAAATAGGAGAGACGTAAGTTGAACAAATGTGATAGAATTTGGCTGAATTCTTAAATTATCCATAATATAAAATGATCTAATCGGGTCTCCGTTTGCCCTACCCTAGAAGTTTAACAGCGCATTTTAATCGCCATTTCTTGCGCTTTGAGATGCAGCTTAGCCCAATACGCTATCTGAAATAGGAGCGACGTAAATTGAACAAATGTGATAGAATTTTTCTGAATACTTAAATAAACCATAATATGAAATGATCTAATCGGGTCTCTGTTTGCCCTACCCTAGATGTTTAACAGTGCATTTTACTCGCCATTTCATGCGCTTTGAGATGCCGCTTAGCCCAATACGCTATCTGAAATTGGAGCGACGTAAATTGAACAAATGTGATAGAATTTCCCTGAAAACTTATATTAACCTTAATGTAAAATGATCTAATCGGGTCTCTGTTCGCCCTACCCTAGAAGTTTAATAGTGCATTTCACTCGCCATTTCATGCGCTTTGAGATGCCGCTTAGCCCAATACGCTATCTGAAATAGGAGCGACGTAAATAGATCAATTGTGATAGAATTTCGCTGAATTCTTATATTAACCAAAATATAAAATGATCTAATCGGGTCTCTGATTGACCTATCATAGAAGTTTAATAGTACATTTTACTCGCCAATCCATGCGCTTTAAGATTCCGCCAACCCAGTACGCTATCTGAAATAGGAGAGACGTAAGTTGAACAAATGTGATAGAATTTGGCTGAATTCTTACATTATCCATAATATAAAATAATCTAATCGGGTCTCCGTTTGCCCTACCCTAGAAGTTTAACAGCGCATTTTAATCGCCATTTCTTGCGCTTTGAGATGCAGCTTAGCCCAATACGCTATCTGAAATAGGAGCGACGTAAATTGAACAAATGTGATAGAATTTTTCTGAATTCTTAAATAAACCATAATATGAAATGATCTAATCGGGTCTCTGTTTGCCCTACCCTAGATGTTTAACAGTGCATTTTACTCGCCATTCCATGCGCTTGGAGATGCCGCTTAGCCCAATACGCTATCTGAAATAGGAGCGACGTAAATTGAACAAATGTGATAGAATTTCCCTGAATACTTATATTAACCTTAATGTAAAATGATCTAATCGGGTCTCTGTTCGCCCTACCCTAGAAGTGTAATAGTGCATTTTACTCGCCAATCCACGCGCTTTAAGATTCCGCCTATCCCAGTACGCTATCTGAAATAGGAGCGACGTAAATTGAACAAATGTGATAGAATTTGGCTGAATTCTTAAATTAACCATAATATAAAATTATCTAATCGGGTCTCCGTTTGCCCTACCCTAGAAGTTTAACAGCGCATTTTAATCGCCATTTCATGCGCTTTGAGATGCAGCTTAGCCCAATACGCTATCTGAAATAGGAGCGACGTAAATTGAACAAATGCGATAGAATTTGGCTGAATTCTTAAATTAACCATAATATAAAATCATCTTATCGGGTCTCTGTTTGCCCTACCCTAGAAGTTTAATAGTGCATTTTACTCGCCATTTCATGCGCTTTGAGATGCCGCTTAGCCCAATACGCTATCTGAAATAGGAGCGACGTAAATTGAGCAAATGTGATAGAATTTCCCTGAAATCTTATATTAAACAAAATATAAAATGATCTAAACGGGACTCTGATTGCCCTATCATAGAAGTTTAGTAGTGCATTTTACTCGCCCTTCCACGTGCTTTAAGATGCCGCCTAGCCCAGTACACTATCTGAAATAGGAGCGACGTATGTTGAACAAATGTGATAGAATTACGCTGAATTCTTATATTAACCGTAATATAAAATGATCTCTTCGGGTCTCTGTTCGCCCTACCCTAGAAGATTACTAGTGCATTTCACTCGTCATTTCATGCGCTTTGAGATGCCGCTTAGCCCAATAAGCAATCTGACATAGGAGCGACGTAAATTGAACAAATGTGATAGAGTTTTTCTGAATTCTTAAATAAACCATAATATGAAATGGTCTAATCGGGTCTCTGTTTGCCCTACCCTACAAGTTTAGCCGTGCATTTTACTCGCCGTTTCATACGCTTTGAGATGCCGCTTAGCCCAATACGATATCTGAAATAGGAGCGACGTAAATTGAACAAATGTGATAGAATTTCCCTGAATACTTATATTAACCTTAATGTAAAATGATCTAATCGGGTCTCTGTTCGCCCTACCCTAGGAGTTTAATAGTGCATTACACTCGCCATTTCATGCGCTTTGAGATGCCGCTTAGCCCAATACGCTATCTGAAATAGGAGCGACGTAAATAGAACAATTGTGATAGAATTTCGCTGAATTCTTATATTAACCAAAATATAAAATGATCTAATCGGGTCTCTGATTGCCCTATCATAGAAGTTTAATAGTGCATTTTACTCGCCAATCCACGCGCTTTAAGATTCCGCCTAGCCCAGTACGCTATCTGAAATAGGAGCGACGTAAATTGAACAAATGTGATAGAATTTGGCTGAATTCTTAAATTAACCATAATATAAAATGATCTAAACGGGTCTCTGTTTGCCCTACCCTAGAAGTTTAATAGTGCATTTTACTCGCCATTTCATGAGCTTTGAGATGCCGCTTAGCCCAATAAGCTATCTGAAATAGGAGCGACGTAAATTGAACAAATGTGATAGAATTACGCTGAATTCTTAAATTAACCATAATATAAAATGATCTAATCGGGTCTCTGTTTGACTTACCCTAGAAGTATAATAGTGCATTTTACTCGCCATTTCATGCGCTTTGAGATCCCGCTTAGCCCAATACGCTATCTGCAATAGGAGCGACGTAAATTGAACAAATGTGATAGAATTTCGCTGAATTCTTAAATTAACCAAAATATAAAATGATCTAATCGGGTCTCCGTCTGCCCTATCATAGAAGTTTAATAGCGCATTTCACTCGTCATTTCATGCGCTTTGAGATGCCGCCTAGCCCAGTACGCTATCTGAAATAGGAGCGACGTAAGTTGAGCAAATGTGATAGAATTACGCTGAATTAATATATTAACCTTAATGTAAAATGATCTAATCGGGTCTTTGTTCGCCCTACCCTTGAAGTTTAATAGTGCACATTGCGCGCCATTTCATGCGCTTTAAGATGCCGCCTAGCCCAGTACGCTATCTGAAATTGGAGCGACGTATGTTGAACAAATGTGATAGAATTACGCTGAATTCTTATATTAACCGTAATATAAAATGATCTAATCGGGTCTCTGTTCGCCCTAACCTAGAAGATTACTAGTGCATTTCACTCGTCATTTCATGCGCTTTGAGATGCCGCTTAGCCCAATAAGCAATCTGACATAGGAGCGACGTAAATTGAACAAATGTGATAGAATTTTTCTGAATTCTTAAATAAACCATAATATGAAATGATCTAATCGGGTCTCTGTTTGCCCTACCCTACAAGTTTAGCAGTGCATTTTACTCGCCGTTTCATACGCTTTGAGATGCCGCTTAGCCCAATACGATATCTGAAATAGGAGCGACGTAAATTGAACAAATGTGATAGAATTTCCCTGAATACTTATATTAACCTTAATGTAAAATGATCTAATCGGGTCTCTGTTCGCCCTACCCTAGGAGTTTAATAGTGCATTTCACTCGCCATTTCATGCGCTTTGAGATGCCGCTTAGCCCAATACGCTATCTGAAATAGGAGCGACGTAAATAGACCAATTGTGATAGAATTTCGCTGAATTCTTATATTAACCAAAATATAAAATGATCTAATCGGGTCTCTGATTGCCCTATCATAGAAGTTTAATAGTGCATTTTACTCGCCAATCCACGCGCTTTAAGATTCCGCCTAGCCCAGTACGCTATCTGAAATAGGAGCGACGTAAATTGAACAAATGTGATAGAATTTGGCTGAATTCTTAAATTAACCATAATATAAAATGATCTAAACGGGTCTCTGTTTGCCCTACCCTAGAAGTTTAATAGTGCATTTTACTCGCCATTTCATGCGCTTTGAGATGGCGCTTATCCCAATACGCTATCTGAAATAGGAGCGACGTAAATTGAACGAATGTGATAGAATTTCGCTGATTTCTTATATTAACCAAAATATAAAATGATCTAATCGGGACTCTGATTGCTCTATCATAGAAGTTTAATAGTGCATTTTACTCGCCCTTCCACGCGCTTTAAGATGCCGCCTAGCCCAGCACGCTATCTGAAATAGGAGCGACGTAAGTTGAACAAATGTGATAGAATTTGGCTGAATTCTTAAATTAACCATAATATAAAATGATCTAATCGGGTCTCTGTTTACCCTATCATAGATGTTTAATAGTGCATTTCACTCGTCATTTCATGCGCATTGAGATGCCGCATAGCCCAGTACGCTATCTGAAATAGGAGCGACGTAAGTTGAACAAATGTGATAGAATTACGCTCAATTATTATATTAACCGTAATATAAAATTATCTAATCGGGTCTCTGTTTGCCCTACCCTAGATGTTTGACAGTGCATTTTACTCGCCATTTCATGCGGTTTGAGATGCCCCTTAGCCCAATACGCTATCTGAAATAGGAGCGACGTAAATTGAACAAACGTGATAGAATTTCCCTGAATTCTTATATTAACCTTAATGTAAAATGATCTAATCGGTTCTCTGTCCGCCCTACCCTAGGAGTTTAATAGTGCCTTTCACTCGTCATTTCATGCGCTTTGAGATGCCGCTTAGCCCAATACGCTATCTGAAATAGGAGCGACGTAAATTGAACACTTGTGATAGAATTTCGCTGAATTCTTATATTAACCAAAATATAAAATGATCTAGTCGGGTCTCTGATTGCCCTATCATAGAAGTTTAATAGTGCATTTTGATCGCCATTCCACGCGCTTTAAGATGCCGCCTAGCCCAGTACGCTATCTGAAATTGGAGCGACGTAAATTAAACAAATGTGACAGAATTTTGCTGACATCTTAAATTAACCATAATATAAAATGATCTAATCGGGTCTCTGTTTGCCATACCATACAAGTTTAGCAGTGCATTTTACTCGCCATTCCATGCGCTTTGAGATGCCGCTTAGCCCAACACGCTATCTGAAATAGGAGCGACGTAAATTGAACAAATGTGATAGAATTTCCCTGAATTCTTATATTAACCTTAATGTAAAATGATCTAAACGGGACTCTGATTGCCCTATCATAGAAGTTTAGTAGTGCATTTTGCTCGCCCTTCCACGTGCTTTAAGATGCCGCCTAGCCCAGTACACTATCTGAAATAGGAGCGACGTATGTTGAACAAATGTGATAGAATTACGCTGAATTCTTATATTAGCCGTAATATAAAATGATCTAATCGGGTCTCTGTTCGCACTATCCTAGAAGATTACTAGTGCATTTCACTCGTCATTTCATGAGCTTTGAGATGCCGCTTAGCCCAATAAGCTATCTGAAATAGGAGCGACGTAAATTGAACAAATGTGATAGAATTACGCTGAATTCTTATATTAACCGTAATATAAAATGATCTAATCGGGTCTCTGTTTGCCTTATCCTAGAAGTTTAATAGTGCATTTTACTCGTCATTTCATGCGCTTTGAGATGCCTCTTAGCCCAATAAGCTATCTGAAATAGGAGCGACGTAAATTGAACAAATGTGATAGAATTTGGCTGAATTCTTAAATTAACCATAATATAAAATGATCTAATCGGGTCTCTGTTTGCCTTACCCTAGAAGTATAATAGTGCATTTTACTCGCCATTTCATGCGCTTTGAGATGCCTCTTAGCCCAATAAGCTATCTGAAATAGGAGCGACGTAAATTGAACAAATGTGATAGAATTTGGCTGAATTCTTAAATTAACCATAATATAAAATGATCTAATCGGGTCTCTGTTTGCCTTACCCTAGAAGTATAATAGTGCATTTTACTCGCCATTTCATGCGCTTTGAGATCCCGCTTAGCACAATACGCTATCTGCAATAGGAGCGACGTAAATTGAACAAATGTGATAGAATTTCGCTGAATTATTAAATTAACCATAACATAAAATGATCTAATCGGGTCTCTGTCTGCCCTATCATAGAAGTTTAATAGCGCATTTCACTCGTCATTTCATGCGCTTTGAGATGCCGCTTAGCCCAATAAGCAATCTGACATAGGAGCGACGTAAATTGAACAAATGTGATAGAATTTTTCTGAATTCTTAAATAAACCATAATATGAAATGGTCTAATCGGGTCTCTGTTTGCCCTACCCTACAAGTTTAGCCGTGCATTTTACTCGCCGTTTCATACGCTTTGAGATGCCGCTTAGCCCAATACGATATCTGAAATAGGAGCGACGTAAATTGAACAAATGTGATAGAATTTCCCTGAATACTTATATTAACCTTAATGTAAAATGATCTAATCGGGTCTCTGTTCGCCCTACCCTAGGAGTTTAATAGTGCATTACACTCGCCATTTCATGCGCTTTGAGATGCCGCTTAGCCCAATACGCTATCTGAAATAGGAGCGACGTAAATAGAACAATTGTGATAGAATTTCGCTGAATTCTTATATTAACCAAAATATAAAATGATCTAATCGGGTCTCTGATTGCCCTATCATAGAAGTTTAATAGTGCATTTTACTCGCCAATACACGCGCTTTAAGATTCCGCCTAGCCCAGTACGCTATCTGAAATAGGAGCGACGTAAATTGAACAAATGTGATAGATTTGGCTGAATTCTTAAATTAACCATAATATAAAATGATCTAAACGGGTCTCTGTTTGCCCTACCCTAGAAGTTTAATAGTGCATTTTACTCGCCATTTCATGAGCTTTGAGATGCCGCTTAGCCCAATAAGCTATCTGAAATAGGAGCGACGTAAATTGAACAAATGTGATAGAATTACGCTGAATTCTTAAATTAACCATAATATAAAATGATCTAATCGGGTCTCTGTTTGCCTTACCCTAGAAGTATAATAGTGCATTTTACTCGCCATTTCATGCGCTTTGAGATCCCGCTTAGCCCAATACGCTATCTGCAATAGGAGCGACGTAAATTGAACAAATGTGATAGAATTTCGCTGAATTCTTAAATTAACCATAACATAAAATGATCTAATCGGGTCTCTGTCTGCCCTATCATAGAAGTTTAATAGCGCATTTCACTCGTCATTTCATGCGCTTTGAGATGCCGCCTAGCCCAGTACGCTATCTGAAATAGGAGCGACGTAAGTTGAGCAAATGTGATAGAATTACGCTGAATTAATATATTAACCTTAATGTAAAATGATCTAATCGGGTCTTTGTTCGCCCTACCCTTGAAGTTTAATAGTGCACATTGCGCGCCATTTCATGCGCTTTAAGATGCCGCCTAGCCCAGTACGCTATCTGAAATTGGAGCGACGTATGTTGAACAAATGTGATAGAATTACGCTGAATTCTTATATTAACCGTAATATAAAATGATCTAATCGGGTCTCTGTTCGCCCTAACCTAGAAGATTACTAGTGCATTTCACTCGTCATTTCATGCGCTTTGAGATGCCGCTTAGCCCAATAAGCAATCTGACATAGGAGCGACGTAAATTGAACAAATGTGATAGAATTTTTCTGAATTCTTAAATAAACCATAATATGAAATGATCTAATCGGGTCTCTGTTTGCCCTACCCTACAAGTTTAGCAGTGCATTTTACTCGCCGTTTCATACGCTTTGAGATGCCGCTTAGCCCAATACGATATCTGAAATAGGAGCGACGTAAATTGAACAAATGTGATAGAATTTCCCTGAATACTTATATTAACCTTAATGTAAAATGATCTAATCGGGTCTCTGTTCGCCCTACCCTAGGAGTTTAATAGTGCATTTCACTCGCCATTTCATGCGCTTTGAGATGCCGCTTAGCCCAATACGCTATCTGAAATAGGAGCGACGTAAATAGACCAATTGTGATAGAATTTCGCTGAATTCTTATATTAACCAAAATATAAAATGATCTAATCGGGTCTCTGATTGCCCTATCATAGAAGTATAATAGTGCATTTTACTCGCCAATCCACGCGCTTTAAGATTCCGCCTAGCCCAGTACGCTATCTGAAATAGGAGCGACGTAAGTTGAACAAATGTGATAGAATTTGGCTGAATTCTTAAATTAACCATAATATAAAATGATCTAAACGGGTCTCTGTTTGCCCTACCCTAGAAGTTTAATAGTGCATTTTACTCGCCATTTCATGCGCTTTGAGATGGCGCTTAGCCCAATACGCTATCTGAAATAGGAGCGACGTAAATTGAACGAATGTGATAGAATTTCGCTGATTTCTTATATTAACCAAAATATAAAATGATCTAATCGGGACTCTGATTGCTCTATCATAGAAGTTTAATAGTGCATTTTACTCGCCCTTCCACGCGCTTTAAGATGCCGCCTAGCCCAGCACGCTATCTGAAATAGGAGCGACGTAAGTTGAACAAATGTGATAGAATTTGGCTGAATTCTTAAATTAACCATAATATAAAATGATCTAATCGGGTCTCTGTTTACCCTATCATAGATGTTTAATAGTGCATTTCACTCGTCATTTCATGCGCTTTGAGATGCCGCATAGCCCAGTACGCTATCTGAAATAGGAGCGACGTAAGTTGAACAAATGTGATAGAATTACGCTCAATTATTATATTAACCGTAATATAAAATTATCTAATCGGGTCTCTGTTTGCCCTACCCTAGATGTTTGACAGTGCATTTTACTCGCCATTTCATGCGGTTTGAGATGCCGCTTAGCCCAATACGCTATCTGAAATAGGAGCGACGTAAATTGAACAAACGTGATAGAATTTCCCTGAATTCTTATATTAACCTTAATGTAAAATGATCTAATCGGTTCTCTGTTCGCCCTACCCTAGGAGTTTAATAGTGCCTTTCACTCGTCATTTCATGCGCTTTGAGATGCCGCTTAGCCCAATACGCTATCTGAAATAGGAGCGACGTAAATTGAACACTTGTGATAGAATTTCGCTGAATTCTTATATTAACCAAAATATAAAATGATCTAGTCGGGTCTCTGATTGCCCTATCATAGAAGTTTAATAGTGCATTTTGATCGCCATTCCACGCGCTTTAAGATGCCGCCTAGCCCAGTACGCTATCTGAAATTGGAGCGACGTAAATTAAACAAATGTGACAGAATTTTGCTGACATCTTAAATTAACCATAATATAAAATGATCTAATCGGGTCTCTGTTTGCCATACCATACAAGTTTAGCAGTGCATTTTACTCGCCATTCCATGCGCTTTGAGATGCCGCTTAGCCCAACACGCTATCTGAAATAGGAGCGACGTAAATTGAACAAATGTGATAGAATTTCCCTGAATTCTTATATTAACCTTAATGTAAAATGATCTAAACGGGACTCTGATTGCCCTATCATAGAAGTTTAGTAGTGCATTTTGCTCGCCCTTCCACGTGCTTTAAGATGCCGCCTAGCCCAGTACACTATCTGAAATAGGAGCGACGTATGTTGAACAAATGTGATAGAATTACGCTGAATTCTTATATTAGCCGTAATATAAAATGATCTAATCGGGACTCTGATTGCCCTATCATAGAAGTTTAATAGTGCATTTTACTCGCCAATCCACGCGCTTTAAGATTCCGCCTAGCCCAGTACAATATCTGAAATAGGAGCGACGTAAATTGAACAAATGTGATAGAATTTGGCTGAATTCTTAAATTAACCATAATATAAAATGATCTAAACGGGTCTCTGTTTGCCCTACCCTAGAAGTTTAATAGTGCATTTTACTCGCCATGTCATGCGCTTTGGGATGGCGCTTAGCCCAATACGCTATCTGAAATAGGAGCGACGTAAATTGATCGAATGTGATAGAATTTCGCTGATTTCTTATATTAACCAAAATATAAAATGATCTAATCGGGACTCTGATTGCCCTATCATAGAAGTTTAATAGTGCATTTTACTCGCTCTTCCACGCGCTTTAAGATGCCGCCTAGCCCAGCACGCTATCTGAAATAGGAGCGACGTAAGTTGAACAAATGTGATAGAATTTGGCTGAATTCTTAAATTAACCATAATATAAAATGATCTAATCGGGTCTCTGTTTACCCTATCATAGATGTTTAATAGTGCATTTCACTCGTCATTTCATGCGCTTTGAGATGCCGCATAGCCCAGTACGCTATCTGAAATAGGAGCGACGTAAATTGAACAAATGTGATAGAATTTGGCTGAATTCTTATATTAACCGTATTATAAAATGATCTAATCGGGTCTCTGATTGCCTTACCCTAGAAGATTAATAGTGCATTTTACTCGCCATTTCATGCGCTTTGAGATGCCGCTTAGCCCAATACGCTATCTGAAATAGGAGCGACGTAAATTGAACAATTGTGATAGAATTTCGCTGAATTCTTATATTAACCAAAATATAAAATGATCTAGTCGGGTCTCTGATTGCCCTATCATAGTAGTTTAATAGTGAATTTCACTCGTCATTTCATGCGATTTAAGATGCCGCCTAGCCCAGTACGCTATCTGAAATTGGAGCGACGTAAATTGAACAAATGTGATAGAATTTTGCTGACATCTTGAATTAACGATAATATAAAATGATCTAATCGGGTCTCTGTTTGCCCTACCCAAGAAGTTTAATAGTGCATTTCTCTCGTCATTTCATGCGCTTTGAGATGCCGCTTAGCCCAATGCGCTGTCTGAAATAGGAGCGACGTAAATTCAACAAATGCGATAGAATTTCCCTGAAATCTTATATTAAACAAAATATAAAATGATCTAAACGGGACTCTGATTTCCCTATCATAGAAGTTTAGAAGTGCATTTTACTCGCCCTTCCACGCGCTTTAAGATGCCGGCTAGCCCAGTACGCTATCTCAAATAGGAGCCACGTATGTTGAACAAATGTGATAGAATTACGCTGCATTCTTATATTAACCGTAATATAAAATGATCTAATCGGATCTCTGTTCGCCCTACCCTAGAAGATTACTAGTGCATTTCACTCGTCATTTCATGCGCTTTGAGATGCCGCTTAGCCCAATAAGCTATCTGAAATAGGAGCGACGTAAGTTGAACAAATGTGATAGAATTACGCTGAATTCTTATATTAACCGTAATATAAAATTATCTAATCGGGTCTCTGTTGCCCTACCCTAGAAGTTTAATGGTGCACTTTGCTCGCCATTTCATGCGCTTTGAGATGGCCGTTAGCCCAATACGCTATCTGAAATAGGAGCGACGTAAATTGAACAAATGTGATAGAATTTCCCTGAATTCTTATATTAACCTTAATGTAAAATGATCTAATCGGGTCTCTGTTCGCCCTACCCTAGGAGTTTAATAGTGCATTACACTCGCCATTTCATGCGCTTTGAGATGCCGCTTAGCCCAATACGCTATCTGAAATAGGAGCGACGTAAATAGAACAATTGTGATAGAATTTCGCTGAATTCTTATATTAACCAAAATATAAAATGATCTAATCGGGTCTCTGATTGCCCTATCATAGAAGTTTAATAGTGCATTTTACTCGCCAATACACGCGCTTTAAGATTCCGCCTAGCCCAGTACGCTATCTGAAATAGGAGCGACGTAAATTGAACAAATGTGATAGAATTTGGCTGAATTCTTAAATTAACCATAATATAAAATGATCTAAACGGGTCTCTGTTTGCCCTACCCTAGAAGTTTAATAGTGCATTTTACTCGCCATTTCATGAGCTTTGAGATGCCGCTTAGCCCAATAAGCTATCTGAAATAGGAGCGACGTAAATTGAACAAATGTGATAGAATAACGCTGAATTCTTAAATTAACCATAATATAAAATGATCTAATCGGGTCTCTGTTTGCCTTACCCTAGAAGTACAATAGTGCATTTTACTCGCCATTTCATGCGCTTTGAGATCCCGCTTAGCCCAATACGCTATCTGCAATAGGAGCGACGTAAATTGAACAAATGTGATAGAATTTCGCTGAATTCTTAAATTAACCATAACATAAAATGATCTAATCGGGTCTCTGTCTGCCCTATCATAGAAGTTTAATAGCGCATTTCACTCGTCATTTCATGCGCTTTGAGATGCCGCCTAGCCCAGTACGCTATCTGAAATAGGAGCGACGTAAGTTGAGCAAATGCGATAGAATTACGCTGAATTAATATATTAACCTTAATGTAAAATGATCTAATCGGGTCTTTGTTCGCCCTACCCTTGAAGTTTAATAGTGCACATTGCGCGCCATTTCATGCGCTTTAAGATGCCGCCTAGCCCAGTACGCTATCTGAAATTGGAGCGACGTATGTTGAACAAATGTGATAGAATTACGCTGAATTCTTATATTAACCGTAATATAAAATGATCTAATCGGGTCTCTGTTCGCCCTAACCTAGAAGATTACTAGTGCATTTCACTCGTCATTTCATGCGCTTTGAGATGCCGCTTAGCCCAATAAGCAATCTGACATAGGAGCGACGTAAATTGAACAAATGTGATAGAATTTTTCTGAATTCTTAAATAAACCATAATATGAAATGATCTAATCGGGTCTCTGTTTGCCCTACCCTACAAGTTTAGCAGTGCATTTTACTCGCCGTTTCATACGCTTTGAGATGCCGCTTAGCCCAATACGATATCTGAAATAGGAGCGACGTAAATTGAACAAATGTGATAGAATTTCCCTGAATACTTATATTAACCTTAATGTAAAATGATCTAATCGGGTCTCTGTTCGCCCTACCCTAGGAGTTTAATAGTGCATTTCACTCGCCATTTCATGCGCTTTGAGATGCCGCTTAGCCCAATACGCTATCTGAAATAGGAGCGACGTAAATAGACCAATTGTGATAGAATTTCGCTGAATTCTTATATTAACCAAAATATAAAATGATCTAATCGGGTCTCTGATTGCCCTATCATAGAAGTATAATAGTGCATTTTACTCGCCAATCCACGCGCTTTAAGATTCCGCCTAGCCCAGTACGCTATCTGAAATAGGAGCGACGTAAATTGAACAAATGTGATAGAATTTGGCTGAATTCTTAAATTAACCATAATATAAAATGATCTAAACGGGTCTCTGTTTGCCCTACCCTAGAAGTTTAATAGTGCATTTTACTCGCCATTTCATGCGCTTTGAGATGGCGCTTAGCCCAATACGCTATCTGAAATAGGAGCGACGTAAATTGAACGAATGTGATAGAATTTCGCTGATTTCTTATATTAACCAAAATATAAAATCATCTAATCGGGACTCTGATTGCTCTATCATAGAAGTTTAATAGTGCATTTTACTCGCCCTTCCACGCGCTTTAAGATGCCGCCTAGCCCAGCACGCTATCTGAAATAGGAGCGACGTAAGTTGAACAAATGTGATAGAATTTGGCTGAATTCTTAAATTAACCATAATATAAAATGATCTAATCGGGTCTCTGTTTACCCTATCATAGATGTTTAATAGTGCATTTCACTCGTCATTTCATGCGCTTTGAGATGCCGCATAGCCCAGTACGCTATCTGAAATAGGAGCGACGTAAGTTGAACAAATGTGATAGAATTACGCTCAATTATTATATTAACCGTAATATAAAATTATCTAATCGGGTCTCTGTTTGCCCTACCCTAGATGTTTGACAGTGCATTTTACTCGCCATTTCATGCGGTTTGAGATGCCGCTTAGCCCAATACGCTATCTGAAATAGGAGCGACGTAAATTGACCAAACGTGATAGAATTTCCCTGAATTCTTATATTAACCTTAATGTAAAATGATCTAATCGGTTCTCTGTTCGCCCTACCCTAGGAGTTTAATAGTGCCTTTCACTCGTCATTTCATGCGCTTTGAGATGCCGCTTAGCCCAATACGCTATCTGAAATAGGAGCGACGTAAATTGAACACTTGTGATAGAATTTCGCTGAATTCTTATATTAACCAAAATATAAAATGATCTAGTCGGGTCTCTGATTGCCCTATCATAGAAGTTTAATAGTGCATTTTGATCGCCATTCCACGCGCTTTAAGATGCCGCCTAGCCCAGTACGCTATCTGAAATTGGAGCGACGTAAATTAAACAAATGTGACAGAATTTTGCTGACATCTTAAATTAACCATAATATAAAATGATCTAATCGGGTCTCTGTTTGCCATACCATACAAGTTTAGCAGTGCATTTGACTCGCCATTCCATGCGCTTTGAGATGCCGCTTAGCCCAACACGCTATCTGAAATAGGAGCGACGTAAATTGAACAAATGTGATAGAATTTCCCTGAATTCTTATATTAACCTTAATGTAAAATGATCTAAACGGGACTCTGATTGCCCTATCATAGAAGTTTAGTAGTGCATTTTGCTCGCCCTTCCACGTGCTTTAAGATGCCGCCTAGCCCAGTACACTATCTGAAATAGGAGCGACGTATGTTGAACAAATGTGATAGAATTACGCTGAATTCTTATATTAGCCGTAATATAAAATGATCTAATCGGGTCTCTGTTCGCACTATCCTAGAAGATTACTAGTGCATTTCACTCGTCATTTTATGAGCTTTGAGATGCCGCTTAGCCCAATAAGCTATCTGAAATAGGAGCGACGTAAATTGAACAAATGTGATAGAATTACGCTGAATTCTTATATTAACCGTAATATAAAATGATCTAATCGGGTCTCTGTTTGCCTTATCCTAGAAGTTTAATAGTGCATTTTACTCGTCATTTCATGCGCTTTGAGATGCCTCTTAGCCCAATATGCTATCTGAAATAGGAGCGACGTAAATTGAACAAATGTGATAGAATTTGGCTGAATTCTTAAATTAACCATAATATAAAATGGTCTAATCGGGTCTCTGTTTGCCTTACCCTAGAAGTATAATAGTGCATTTTACTCGCCATTTCATGCGCTTTGAGATCCCGCTTAGCACAATACGCTATCTGCAATAGGAGCGACGTAAATTGAACAAATGTGATAGAATTTCGCTGAATTCTTAAATTAACCATAACATAAAATGATCTAATCGGGTCTCTGTCTGCCCTATCATAGAAGTTTAATAGCGCATTTCACTCGTCATTTCATGCGCTTTGAGATGCCGTCTAGCCCAGTACGCTATCTGAAATAGGAGCGACGTAAGTTGAACAAATGTGATAGAATTACGCTGAATTAATATATTAACCTTAATGTAAAATGATCTAATCGGGTCTTTGTTCGCCCTACCCTTGAAGTTTAATAGTGCACATTGCTCGCCATTTCATGCGCTTTAAGATGCCGCCTAGCCCAGTACGCTATCTGAAATAGGAGCGACGTATGTTGAACAAATGTGATAGAATTACGCTGAATTCTTATATTAACCGTAACATAAAATGATCTAATCGGGTCTCTGTTCGCCCTAACCTAGAAGATTACTAGTGCATTTCACTCGTCATTTCATGCGCTTTGAGATGCCGCTTAGCCCAATCAGCAATCTGACATAGGAGCGACGTAAATTGAACAAATGTGATAGAATTTTTCTGAATTCTTAAATAAACCATAATATGAAATGATCTAATCGGGTCTCTGTTTGCCCTACCCTACAAGTTTAGCAGTGCATTTTACTCGCCGTTTCATACGCTTTGAGATGCCGCTTAGCCCAATACGATATCTGAAATAGGAGCGACGTAAATTGAACAAATGTGATAGAATTTCCCTGAATACTTATATTAACCTTAATGTAAAATGATCTAATCGGGTCTCTGTTCGCCCTACCCTAGGAGTTTAATAGTGCATTTCACTCGCCATTTCATGCACTTTGAGATGCCGCTTAGCCCAATACGCTATCTGAAATAGGAGCGACGTAAATAGACCAATTGTGATAGAATTTCGCTGAATTCTTATATTAACCAAAATATAAAATGATCTAATCGGGTCTCTGATTGCCCTATCATAGAAGTTTAATAGTGCATTTTACTCGCCAATCCGCGCGCTTTAAGATTCCGCCTAGCCCAGTACGCTATCTGAAATAGGAGCGACGTAAATTGAACAAATGTGATAGAATTTGGCTGAATTCTTAAATTAACCATAATATAAAATGATCTAAACGGGTCTCTGTTTGCCCTACCCTAGAAGTTTAATAGTGCATTTTACTCGCCATTTCATGCGCTTTGAGATGGCGCTTAGCCCAATACGCTATCTGAAATAGGAGCGACGTAAATTGAACGAATGTGATAGAATTTCGCTGATTTCTTATATTAACCAAAATATAAAATGATCTAATCGGGACTCTGATTGCCCTATCATAGAAGTTTAATAGTGCATTTTACTCGCCCTTCCACGCGCTTTAAGATGCCGCCTAGCCCAGCACGCTATCTGAAATAGGAGCGACGTAAGTTGAACAAATGTGATAGAATTTGGCTGAATTCTTAAATTAACCATAATATAAAATGATCTAATCGGGTCTCTGTTTACCCTATCATAGATGTTTAATAGTGCATTTCACTCGTCATTTCATGCGCTTTGAGATGCCGCATAGCCCAGTACGCTATCTGAAATAGGAGCGACGTAAGTTGAACAAATGTGATAGAATTACGCTCAATTATTATATTAACCGTAATATAAAATTATCTAATCGGGTCTCTGTTTGCCCTACCCTAGATGTTTGACAGTGCATTTTACTCGCCATTTCATGCGGTTTGAGATGCCGCTTAGCCCAATACGCTATCTGAAATAGGAGCGACGTGAATTGAACAAACGTGATAGAATTTCCCTGAATTCTTATATTAACCTTAATGTAAAATGATCTAATCGGTTCTCTGTTCGCCCTACCCTAGGAGTTTAATAGTGCCTTTCACTCGTCATTTCATGCGCTTTGAGATGCCGCTTAGCCCAATACGCTATCTGAAATAGGAGCGACGTAAATTGAACACTTGTGATAGAATTTCGCTGAATTCTTATATTAACCAAAATATAAAATGATCTAGTCGGGTCTCTGATTGCCCTATCATAGAAGTTTAATAGTGCATTTTGATCGCCATTCCACGCGCTTTAAGATGCCGCCTAGCCCAGTACGCTATCTGAAATTGGAGCGACGTAAATTAAACAAATGTGACAGAATTTTGCTGACATCTTAAATTAACCATAATATAAAATGATCTAATCGGGTCTCTGTTTGCCATACCCTACAAGTTTAGCAGTGAATTTTACTCGCCATTCCATGCGCTTTGAGATGCCGCTTAGCCCAATACGCTATCTGAAATAGGAGCGACGTAAATTGAACAAATGTGATAGAATTTCCCTGAATTCTTATATTAACCTTAATGTAAAATGATGTAAACGGGACTCTGATTGCCCTATCATAGAAGTTTAGTAGTGCATTTTGCTCGCCCTTCCACGTGCTTTAAGATGCCGCCTAGCCCAGTACACTATCTGAAATAGGAGCGACGTATGTTGAACAAATGTGGTAGAATTACGCTGAATTCTTATATTAGCCGTAATATAAAATGATCTAATCGGGACTCTGATTGCCCTATCATAGAAGTTTAATAGTGCATTTTACTCGCCAATCCACGCGCTTTAAGATTCCGCCTAGCCCAGTACAATATCTGAAATAGGAGCGACGTAAATTGAACAAATGTGATAGAATTTGGCTGAATTCTTAAATTAACCATAATATAAAATGATCTAAACGGGTCTCTGTTTGCCCTACCCTAGAAGTTTAATAGTGCATTTTACTCGCCATGTCATGCGCTTTGGGATGGCGCTTAGCCCAATACGCTATCTGAAATAGGAGCGACGTAAATTGATCGAATGTGATAGAATTTCGCTGATTTCTTATATTAACCGTAATATAAAATTATCTAATCGGGTCTCTGTTTGCCCTACCCTAGAAGTTTAATGGTGCACTTTGCTCGCCATTTCATGCGCTTTGAGATGGCCGTTAGCCCAATACGCTATCTGAAATAGGAGCGACGTAAATTGAACAAATGTGATAGAATTTCCCTGAATTCTTATATTAACCTTAATGTAAAATGATCTAATCGGGTCTTTGTTCGCCCTACCCTAGAAGTTAAATAGTGCATTTCACTCGCCATTTCATGCGCTTTGAGATGCCGCTTAGCCCAGTACGCTATCTGAAATAGGAGCGACGTAAGTTGAACCAATGTGATAGAATTACACTGAATTATTATATTAACCGTAATATAAAATGATCTAATCGGGTCTCTGCTAGCCCTATCATAGAAGTTTAATAGTGCATTTTACCCGCCATTCCACGCGCTTTAAGATGCCGCCTAGCCCAGTACGCTATCTGAAATAGGAGCGACGTACGTTGAACAAATGTGATAGAGTTACGCTGAATTCTTATATTAACCGTAATATAAAATGATCGAATCGGGTCTCTGTTTGCCCTACCCTAGAAGTTTAATAGTGCATTTTACTCGTCATTTCATGCGCTTTGAGATGCCGCTTAGCCGAATACGCTATCTGGAGTAGGAGCGACGTAAATTGAACAAATGTGATACTATTTCCCTGAAATCTTATATTAAACAAAATATAAAATGATCTAATCGGGTCTCTGATTGCCCTATCATAGAAGTTTAGTAGTGCATTTTACTCGCCATTCCACGCGCTTTAAGTTGCCGCCTAGCCCAGTACGCTGTCTGAAATAGGAGCGACGTAAGTTGAACAAATGTGATAGAATTTTGCTGAATTCTTAAATTAACCATAATATAAAATGATCTAATCGGGTCTCTGTTTGCCCTACCCTAGAAGTTTAATAGTGCATTTTAGTCGCCATTTCATGCGCTTTGAGATCCGGCTTAGCCCAATACGCTATCTGAAATAGGAGCGACGTAAATTGAACAAATGTGATAGAATTTCCCTGAAATCTTATATTAATCAAAATATAAAATGATCTAATCGGGTCTCTGATTGCCCTATCATAGAAGATTAGTAGTGCATTTTACTCGCCATTCCACGCGCTTTAAGATGCCGCCTAGCCCAGTACGCTATCTGAAATAGGAGCGACGTAACTTGAACAAATGTGATAGGATTACGCTGAATTCTTATATTAACCGTAATATAAAATGATCTAATCGGGTCTCTGTTTGCCTTATCCTAGAAGTTTAATAGCGCATTTTACTCGCCATTTCATGCGCTTTGAGATGCCGCTTAGCCCAATACGCTATCTGGAATAGGAGCGACGTAAATTGAACAAATGTGATAGAATTTCCGTGAATTCTTATATTAACCTTAATGTAAAATGATCCAATCGGGTCTCTGTTCGCCCTACCATAGAAGTTTAACAGTGCATTTTATTCAACATTTCATGCGCTTTGAGATGCCACTTAGCCCAGTACGCTATCTGAAATTGGAGCGACGTAAATTGAACAAATGTGATAGAATTTCGCTGAATTCTTAAATTAACCATAATATAAAATGATCTGCTCGGGTCTCTGTTCGCCATAGCCTAGAAGTTTAATAGTGCATTTTGTTCGCCATTTCATGCGCTTTGTGACGCCGCTTAGCCCAATACGCTATCTGAAATAGGAGCGACGTAAATTGAACAAATGTGATAGAATTTCCCTGGCATCTTATATTAAACAAAATATAAAATGATATAATCGGGTCTCTGATTGCCCTATCATAGAAGTTTAGTAGTGCATTTTACTCGCCATTCCACGCGCTTTAAGATGCCGCCTAGCCCAGTACGCTACCTGAAATAGGAGCGACGTAACTTGAACAAATGTGATAGAATTACGCTGCATTCTTATATTAACCGTAATATAAAATGATCTAATCGGGTATCTGTTTGCCTCATCCTAGAAGTTTAATAGTGCATTATACTCGCCATTTCATGCGCTTCGAGATGCCGCTTAGCTCAATACGCTATCTGAAATAGGAGCGACGAAAGTTGAACAAATGTGATAGAATTTCGCTGAATTATTTTATTAACCAGAATGTAAAATGACCTAATCTGGTCTCTGTTCGCCCTACCATAGAAGTCTTATAGTGCATTTCACTCGCCATTTCATGCGCTTTGAGATGCCGCTTAGCCCAATACGCTATCTGAAATAGGAGCGACCTAAATTGAACGAATGTGATAGAATTTTGCTGAATTCTTAAATTAACCATAATATAAAATGATCTAATCGGGTCTCTGCTTGCCCTACCTTAGAAGTTTAATAGTGCATTTTACTCGTCATTTCATGCGCTTTGAGATGCCGCTTAGCCGAATACGCTATCTGGAATAGGAGCGACGTAAATTGAACAAATGTGATACTATTTCCCTGAATTCTTAAATTAACCATAATATAAAATGATCCAATCGGGTCTCTGTTCGCCCTACCATAGAAGTCTAATAGTGCATTTCACTCGCCATTTCATGCGCTTTGAGATGCCGCTTAGCCCAATACGCTATCTGAAATAGGAGCGACGTAAATTGAACAAATGTGATAGAATTTCCCTGAAATCTTATATTAAACAAAATATAAAAGGATCTAATCGGGTCTCTGATTGCTTTATCATAGAAGTTTAGTAGTGCATTTTACTCGCCCTTCCACGCGTTTTAAGATGCCGCATAGGTCAGTAGGCTATCTGAAATAGGAGCGACGTAACTTGAACAAATGTGATAGAATTTTGCTGAATTCTTAAATTAACCATAATATAAAATGATCTAATCGGGTCTCTGTTTGCCCTACCCTAGAAGTTTAATAGTGCATTTCACTCGTCATTTCATGCGCTTTGATATGCCGCTAAGCCCAATACGCTATCTGCAATAGGAGCGACGTAAATTGAACAATTGTGATAGAATTTCCCTGAATACTTATATTAACCTTAATGTAAAATGATCTAATCGGGTCTCTGTTCGCCCTACCCTAGAAGTTAAATAGTGCATTTCACTCGCCATTTCATGCGCTTTGAGATGCCGCATAGCCCAATACGCTATCTGAAATTGGAGCGACGTAAGTTGAACCAATGTGATAGAATTACACTGAATTATTATATTAACCGTAATATAAAATGATCTAATCGGGTCTCTGCTAGCCCTATCATAGAAGTTTAATAGTGCATTTTACCCGCCATTCCACGCGCTTTAAGATGCCGCCTAGCCCAGTACGCTATCTGAAATAGGAGCGACGTACGTTGAACAAATGTGATAGAGTTACGCTGAATTCTTATATTAACCGTAATATAAAATGATCGAATCGGGTCTCTGTTTGCCCTACCCTAGAAGTTTAATAGTGCATTTTACTCGTCATTTCATGCGCTTTGAGATGCCGCTTAGCCGAATACGCTATCTGGAATAGGAGCGACGTAAATTGAACAAATGTGATACTATTTCCCTGAAATCTTATATTAAACAAAATATAAAATGATCTAATCGGGTCTCTGATTGCCCTATCATAGAAGTTTAGTAGTGCATTTTACTCGCCATTCCACGCGCTTTAAGTTGCCGCCTAGCCCAGTACGCTGTCTGAAATAGGAGCGACGTAAGTTGAACAAATGTGATAGAATTTTGCTGAATTCTTAAATTAACCATAATATAAAATGATCTAATCGGGTCTCTGTTTGCCCTACCCTAGAAGTTTAATAGTGCATTTTAGTCGCCATTTCATGCGCTTTGAGATCCGGCTTAGCCCAATACGCTATCTGAAATAGGAGCGACGTAAATTGAACAAATGTGATAGAATTTCCCTGAAATCTTATATTAATCAAAATATAAAATGATCTAATCGGGTCTCTGATTGCCCTATCATAGAAGATTAGTAGTGCATTTTACTCGCCATTCCACGCGCTTTAAGATGCCGCCTAGCCCAGTACGCTATCTGAAATAGGAGCGACGTAACTTGAACAAATGTGATAGGATTACGCTGAATTCTTATATTAACCGTAATATAAAATGATCTAATCGGGTATCTGTTTGCCTCATCCTAGAAGTTTAATAGTGCATTATACTCGCCATTTCATGCGCTTCGAGATGCCGCTTAGCTCAATACGCTATCTGAAATAGGAGCGACGAAAGTTGAACAAATGTGATAGAATTTCGCTGAATTATTTTATTAACCAGAATGTAAAATGACCTAATCTGGTCTCTGTTCGCCCTACCATAGAAGTCTTATAGTGCATTTCACTCGCCATTTCATGCGCTTTGAGATGCCGCTTAGCCCAATACGCTATCTGAAATAGGAGCGACCTAAATTGAACGAATGTGATAGAATTTTGCTGAATTCTTAAATTAACCATAATATAAAATGATCTAATCGGGTCTCTGCTTGCCCTACCTTAGAAGTTTAATAGTGCATTTTACTCGTCATTTCATGCGCTTTGAGATGCCGCTTAGCCGAATACGCTATCTGGAATAGGAGCGACGTAAATTGAACAAATGTGATACTATTTCCCTGAATTCTTAAATTAACCATAATATAAAATGATCCAATCGGGTCTCTGTTCGCCCTACCATAGAAGTCTAATAGTGCATTTCACTCGCCATTTCATGCGCTTTGAGATGCCGCTTAGCCCAATACGCTATCTGAAATAGGAGCGACGTAAATTGAACAAATGTGATAGAATTTCCCTGAAATCTTATATTAAACAAAATATAAAAGGATCTAATCGGGTCTCTGATTGCTTTATCATAGAAGTTTAGTAGTGCATTTTACTCGCCCTTCCACGCGTTTTAAGATGCCGCATAGGTCAGTAGGCTATCTGAAATAGGAGCGACGTAACTTGAACAAATGTGATAGAATTTTGCTGAATTCTTAAATTAACCATAATATAAAATGATCTAATCGGGTCTCTGTTTGCCCTACCCTAGAAGTTTAATAGTGCATTTCACTCGTCATTTCATGCGCTTTGATATGCCGCTAAGCCCAATACGCTATCTGCAATAGGAGCGACGTAAATTGAACAATTGTGATAGAATTTCCCTGAATACTTATATTAACCTTAATGTAAAATGATCTAATCGGGTCTCTGTTCGCCCTACCCTAGAAGTTAAATAGTGCATTTCACTCGCCATTTCATGCGCTTTGAGATGCCGCATAGCCCAATACGCTATCTGAAATTGGAGCGACGTAAGTTGAACCAATGTGATAGAATTACACTGAATTATTATATTAACCGTAATATAAAATGATCTAATCGGGTCTCTGCTAGCCCTATCATAGAAGTTTAATAGTGCATTTTACCCGCCATTCCACGCGCTTTAAGATGCCGCCTAGCCCAGTACGCTATCTGAAATAGGAGCGACGTACGTTGAACAAATGTGATAGAGTTACGCTGAATTCTTATATTAACCGTAATATAAAAAGATCGAATCGGGTCTCTGTTTGCCCTACCCTAGAAGTTTAATAGTGCATTTTACTCGTCATTTCATGCGCTTTGAGATGCCGCTTAGCCGAATACGCTATCTGGAATAGGAGCGACGTAAATTGAACAAATGTGATACTATTTCCCTGAAATCTTATATTAAACAAAATATAAAATGATCTAATCGGGTCTCTGATTGCCCTATCATAGAAGTTTAGTAGTGCATTTTACTCGCCATTCCACGCGCTTTAAGTTGCCGCCTAGCCCAGTACGCTGTCTGAAATAGGAGCGACGTAAGTTGAACAAATGTGATAGAATTTTGCTGAATTCTTAAATTAACCATAATATAAAATGATCTAATCGGGTCTCTGTTTGCCCTACCCTAGAAGTTTAATAGTGCATTTTAGTCGCCATTTCATGCGCTTTGAGATCCGGCTTAGCCCAATACGCTATCTGAAATAGGAGCGACGTAAATTGAACAAATGTGATAGAATTTCCCTGAAATCTTATATTAATCAAAATATAAAATGATCTAATCGGGTCTCTGATTGCCCTATCATAGAAGATTAGTAGTGCATTTTACTCGCCATTCCACGCGCTTTAAGATGCCGCCTAGCCCAGTACGCTATCTGAAATAGGAGCGACGTAACTTGAACAAATGTGATAGGATTACGCTGAATTCTTATATTAACCGTAATATAAAATGATCTAATCGGGTCTCTGTTTGCCTTATCCTAGAAGTTTAATAGCGCATTTTACTCGCCATTTCATGCGCTTTGAGATGCCGCTTAGCCCAATACGCTATCTGGAATAGGAGCGACGTAAATTGAACAAATGTGATAGAATTTCCGTGAATTCTTATATTAACCTTAATGTAAAATGATCCAATCGGGTCTCTGTTCGCCCTACCATAGAAGTTTAACAGTGCATTTTATTCAACATTTCATGCGCTTTGAGATGCCACTTAGCCCAGTACGCTATCTGAAATTGGAGCGACGTAAATTGAACAAATGTGATAGAATTTCGCTGAATTCTTAAATTAACCATAATATAAAATGATCTGCTCGGGTCTCTGTTCGCCATAGCCTAGAAGTTTAATAGTGCATTTTGTTCGCCATTTCATGCGCTTTGTGACGCCGCTTAGCCCAATACGCTATCTGAAATAGGAGCGACGTAAATTGAACAAATGTGATAGAATTTCCCTGGCATCTTATATTAAACAAAATATAAAATGATATAATCGGGTCTCTGATTGCCCTATCATAGAAGTTTAGTAGTGCATTTTACTCGCCATTCCACGCGCTTTAAGATGCCGCCTAGCCCAGTACGCTACCTGAAATAGGAGCGACGTAACTTGAACAAATGTGATAGAATTACGCTGCATTCTTATATTAACCGTAATATAAAATGATCTAATCGGGTATCTGTTTGCCTCATCCTAGAAGTTTAATAGTGCATTATACTCGCCATTTCATGCGCTTCGAGATGCCGCTTAGCTCAATACGCTATCTGAAATAGGAGCGACGAAAGTTGAACAAATGTGATAGAATTTCGCTGAATTATTTTATTAACCAGAATGTAAAATGACCTAATCTGGTCTCTGTTCGCCCTACCATAGAAGTCTTATAGTGCATTTCACTCGCCATTTCATGCGCTTTGAGATGCCGCTTAGCCCAATACGCTATCTGAAATAGGAGCGACCTAAATTGAACGAATGTGATAGAATTTTGCTGAATTCTTAAATTAACCATAATATAAAATGATCTAATCGGGTCTCTGCTTGCCCTACCTTAGAAGTTTAATAGTGCATTTTACTCGTCATTTCATGCGCTTTGAGATGCCGCTTAGCCGAATACGCTATCTGGAATAGGAGCGACGTAAATTGAACAAATGTGATACTATTTCCCTGAATTCTTAAATTAACCATAATATAAAATGATCCAATCGGGTCTCTGTTCGCCCTACCATAGAAGTCTAATAGTGCATTTCACTCGCCATTTCATGCGCTTTGAGATGCCGCTTAGCCCAATACGCTATCTGAAATAGGAGCGACGTAAATTGAACAAATGTGATAGAATTTCCCTGAAATCTTATATTAAACAAAATATAAAAGGATCTAATCGGGTCTCTGATTGCTTTATCATAGAAGTTTAGTAGTGCATTTTACTCGCCCTTCCACGCGTTTTAAGATGCCGCATAGGTCAGTAGGCTATCTGAAATAGGAGCGACGTAACTTGAACAAATGTGATAGAATTTTGCTGAATTCTTAAATTAACCATAATATAAAATGATCTAATCGGGTCTCTGTTTGCCCTACCCTAGAAGTTTAATAGTGCATTTCACTCGTCATTTCATGCGCTTTGATATGCCGCTAAGCCCAATACGCTATCTGCAATAGGAGCGACGTAAATTGAACAATTGTGATAGAATTTCCCTGAATACTTATATTAACCTTAATGTAAAATGATCTAATCGGGTCTCTGTTCGCCCTACCCTAGAAGTTTAATAGTGTATTTTACTCGCCATTTCATGCGCTTTGAGATGCCGCATAGCCCAATACGCTATCTGAAATTGGAGCGACGTAAATTGAACAAATGTGATAGAATTTCGCTGAATTCTTAAATTAACCATAATATAAAATGATCCAATCGGGTCTCTGTTCGCCGTACCATAGAAGTCTAATAGTGCATTTCACTCGCCATTTCATGCGCTTTGAGATGCCGCTTAGCCCAATACGCTATCTGAAATAGGAGCGACGTAAATTGAACAAATGTGATAGAATTTCCCTGAAATCTTATATTAAACAAAATATAAAATGATCTAATCGGGTCTCTGATTGCCCTATCATAGAAGTTTAGTAGTGCATTTTACTCGCCATTCCACGCGCTTTAAGATGCCGCCTAGCCCAGTACGCTACCAGAAATAGGAGCGACGTAACTTGAACAAATGTGATAGAATTACGCTGCATTCTTATATTAACCGTAATATAAAATGATCTAATCGGGTATCTGTTTGCCTCATCCTAGAAGTTTAATAGTGCATTATACTCGCCATTTCATGCGCTTCGAGATGCCGCTTAGCTCAATACGCTATCTGAAATAGGAGCGACGAAAGTTGAACAAATGTGATAGAATTTCGCTGAATTATTTTATTAACCAGAATGTAAAATGACCTAATCTGGTCTCTGTTCGCCCTACCATAGAAGTCTTATAGTGCATTTCACTCGCCATTTCATGCGCTTTGAGATGCCGCTTAGCCGAATACGCTATCTGGAATAGGAGCGCCGTAAATTGAACAAATGTGATACTATTTCCCTGAATTCTTAAATTAACCATAATATAAAATGATCCAATCGGGTCTCTGTTCGCCCTACCATAGAAGTCTAATAGTGCATTTCACTCGCCATTTCATGCGCTTTGAGATGACGCTTAGCCCAATACGCTATCTGAAATAGGAGCGACGTAAATTGAACAAATGTGATAGAATTTCCCTGAAATCTTATATTAAACAAAATATAAAAGGATCTAATCGGGTCTCTGATTGCTCTATCATAGAAGTTTAGTAGTGCATTTTACTCGCCCTTCCACGCGCTTTAAGATGCCGCATAGGTCAGTAGGCTATCTGAAATAGGAGCGACGTAACTTGAACAAATGTGATAGAATTTTGCTGAATTCTTAAATTAACCATAATATAAAATGATCTAATCGGGTCTCTGTTTGCCCTACCCTAGAAGTTTAATAGTGCATTTCACTCGCCATTTCATGCGCTTTGAGATGCCGCTAAGCCCAATACGCTATCTGCAATGGGAGCGACGTAAATTGAACAATTGTGATAGAATTTCCCTGAATACTTATATTAACCTTAATGTAAAATGATCTAATCGGGTCTCTGTTCGCCCTACCCTAGAAGTTTAATAGTGTATTTTACTCGCCATTTCATGCGCTTTGAGATGGCGCTTAGCCCAATACGCTATCTGAAATAGGAGCGACGTAAATTGAACAAATGTGATAGAATTTCCGTGAATTCTTATATAAACCTTAATGTAAAATGATACAATCGGGTCTCTGTTCGCCCTACCATAGAAGTCTAATAGTGCATTTCACTCGCCATTTCATGCACTTTGAGGTGCCGCTTAGCCCAATACGCTATCTGAAATAGGAGCGACGCAAGTTGAACAAATGTGATAGAATTTTTCTGAATTCTTAAATAAACCATAATATGAAATGATCTAATGGGGTCTCTGTTTGCCCTACCCTAGAAGTTTAATAGTGCATTTCACTCGTCATTTCATGCGCTTTGATATGCCGCTAAGCCCAATACGCTATCTGCAATAGGAGCGACGTAAATTGAACAATTGTGATAGAATTTCCCTGAATACTTATATTAACCTTAATGTAAAATGATCTAATCGGGTCTCTGTTCGCCCTACCCTAGAAGTTTAATAGTGTATTTTACTCGCCATTTCGTGCGCTTTGAGATGCCGCATAGCCCAATACGCTATCTGAAATTGGAGCGACGTAAATTGAACAAATGTGATAGAATTTCGCTGAATTCTTAAATTAACCATAATATAAAATGATCCAATCGGGTCTCTGTTCGCCGTACCATAGAAGTCTAATAGTGCATTTCACTCGCCATTTCATGCGCTTTGAGATGCCGATTAGCCCAATACGCTATCTGAAATAGGAGCGACGTAAATTGAACAAATGTGATAGAATTTCCCTGAAATCTTATATTAAACAAAATATAAAATGATCTAATCGGGTCTCTGATTGCTCTATCATAGAAGTTTAGTAGTGCATTTTACTCGCCCTTCCACGCGCTTTAAGATGCCGCACAGGTAGGTAGGCTATCTGAAATAGGAGCGACGTAAGATGAACAAATGTGATAGAATTAGGCTGAATTCTTATATTAACCGTAATATAAAATGAACTAATCGGGTCTCCGTTTGCCTTATCCTAGAAGTATAATAGCGCATTTTACGCGCCATTTCATGCGCTTTGAGAGGCCGCTTAGCCCAATACGCTATCTGAAATAGGAGCGACGTAAATTGAACGAATGTGATAGAATTTCCGTGAATTCTTATATAAACCTTAATGTAAAATGATCCAATCGGGTCTCTGTTCGCCCTACCATAGAAGTCTAATAGTGCATTTCACTCGCCATCTCATGCGCTTTGAGGTGCCGCTAGGCCCAGTACGCTATCTGAAATAGGAGCGACGTAAGTTGAACAAATGTGATAGAATTTCGCTGAATTCTTTTATTAACATTAATGTAAAATGATCTAATCGAGTCTCTGTTTGCCCTACCATAGAATTTTAATAGTGCATTCTACTCGCCATTCCACACGCTTTAAGATGCCGCCTATCCCAGTACGCTATCTGAAATAGGAGCGACGTAAATTGAACAAATGTGATAGAATTTTGCTGAATTCTTAAATTAACCATAATATAAAATGATCTAATCGGGTCTCTGTTTGCCCTACCCTAGAAGTTTAATAGTGCATTTCACTCGTCAATCCATGCGCTTTGAGATGCCGCTTAGCCCAATACGCTATCTGAAATAGGAGCGACGTAAATTGAACAAATGTAATAGAATTTCGCTGAATTCTTATATTAACCAAAATATAAAATGATCTAGTCGGGTCTCTGATTGCCCTATCATAGAAGTTTAATAGTGCATTTTACTCGCCATTCCACGCGCTTTAAGGTGACGCCTAGCCCAGTACGCTATCTGAAATAGGAGCGACGTAAATTGAACAAATGTGATAGAATTTCCCTGAAATCTTATATTAAACAAAATATAAAATGATCTAATCGGGTCTCTGTTTGCCCTACCCAAGAACTTTAACTGTTCATTTCTCTCGCCATTTCATGCGCTTTGAGATGCCGCTTATACCAATACGCTATCTGAAATATCAGCGACGTAAATTGAACAAATGTGATAGAATTTCGCTGAATTCTTAAATTAACCATAATATAAAATGATCCAATCGGGTCTCTGTTCGCCCTACCATAGAAGTCTAATAGTGCATTTCACTCGCCATTTCATGCGCTTTGAGATGCCGATTAGCCCAATACGCTATCTGAAATAGGAGCGACGTAAGTTGAACAAATGTGATAGAATTACGCTGAATTCTTTTATTAACCATAATGTAAAATGATCTGCTCGGGTCTCTGTTCGCCCTAGCCTAGAAGTTTAATAGTGCATTTTATTCGCCATTTCATGCGCATTGAGATGCCGCTTAGCCCAATACGCTATCTGAAATTGGAGCGACGTAAATTGAACAAATGTGATAGAATTTCGCTGAATTCTTAAATTAACCATAATATAAAATGATCCAATCGGGTCTCTGTTCGCCCTACCATAGAAGTCTAATAGTGCATTTCACTCGCCATTTCATGCGCTTTGAGATGCCGATTAGCCCAATACGCTATCTGAAATAGGAGCGACGTAAATGGAACAAATGTGATAGAATTTCCCTGAAATCTTATATTAAACAAAATATAAAATGATCTAATCGGGTCTCTGATTGCTCTATCATAGAAGTTTAGTAGTGCATTTTACTCGCCCTTCCACGCGCTTTAAGATGCCGCACAGGTAGGTAGGCTATCTGAAATAGGAGCGACGTAAGATGAACAAATGTGATAGAATTACGCTGAATTCTTATATTAACCGTAATATAAAATGAACTAATCGGGTCTCCGTTTGCCTTATCCTAGAAGTATAATAGCGCATTTTACGCGCCATTTCATGCGCTTTGAGAGGCCGCTTAGCCCAATACGCTATCTGAAATAGGAGCGACGTAAATTGAACGAATGTGATAGAATTTCCGTGAATTCTTATATAAACCTTAATGTAAAATGATCCAATCGGGTCTCTGTTCGCCCTACCATAGAAGTCTAATAGTGCATTTCACTCGCCATCTCATGCGCTTTGAGGTGCCGCTAGGCCCAGTACGCTATCTGAAATAGGAGCGACGTAAGTTGAACAAATGTGATAGAATTTCGCTGAATTCTTTTATTAACATTAATGTAAAATGATCTAATCGAGTCTCTGTTTGCCCTACCATAGAATTTTAATAGTGCATTCTACTCGCCATTCCACACGCTTTAAGATGCCGCCTATCCCAGTACGCTATCTGAAATAGGAGCGACGTAAATTGAACAAATGTGATAGAATTTTGCTGAATTCTTAAATTAACCATAATATAAAATGATCTAATCGGGTCTCTGTTTGCCCTACCCTAGAAGTTTAATAGTGCATTTCACTCGTCAACCCATGCGCTTTGAGATGCCGCTTAGCCCAATACGCTATCTGAAATAGGAGCGACGTAAATTGAACAAATGTGATAGAATTTCGCTGAATTCTTATATTAACCAAAATATAAAATGATCTAGTCGGGTCTCTGATTGCCCTATCATAGAAGTTTAATAGTGCATTTTACTCGCCATTCCACGCGCTTTAAGGTGACGCCTAGCCCAGTACGCTATCTGAAATAGGAGCGACGTAAATTGAACAAATGTGATAGAATTTCCCTGAAATCTTATATTAAACAAAATATAAAATGATCTAATCGGGTCTCTGTTTGCCCTACCCAAGAACTTTAACTGTTCATTTCTCTCGCCATTTCATGCGCTTTGAGATGCCGCTTATACCAATACGCTATCTGAAATATCAGCGACGTAAATTGAACAAATGTGAGAGAATCTCGCTGAATTCTTATATTAACCTTAATGTAAAATATTCTAATCGGGTCTCTGTTCGCCCTACCCTAGAAGATTAATAGTGCATTTCACTCGTCATTTCATGCGCTTTGTGATGCCGCTGAGCCCAATAAGCTATCTGAAATAGGAGCCACGTAAATTGAACGAATGTGATAGAATTTTTCTGAATTCTTAAATAAACCATAATATGAAATGATCTAATCGGGTCTCTGTTTGCCTTACCCTAGAAGTTTAACAGTGCATTTTACTCGCTATTTCATGCGCTTTGAGATGCCGCTTAGCCCAATACGCTATCTGAAATAGGACCGACGTAAATTGAACAAATGTGATAGAATTTCCCTGAATACTTATATTAACCTTAATGTAAAATGATCTAATCGGGTCTCTGATTGCCCTATCATAGAAGACTAATAGTGCAGTTTACTCTCCACTCCACGCGCTTTAAGATGCCGCCTAGACCAGTACGCTATCTGAAATAGGAGCGACGTAAATTGAACAAATGTGATAGAATTACGCTGAATTCTTATATTAACCGTAATATAAAATGATGTAATCGGCTCTCTGTTCGCCCTACCCAAGAAGTTTAATAGTGCATTTCACTCGTCATTTCATGCGCTTTGCGATGCCGCTTAGCCCAATATGCTATCCGAAATAGGAGCGACGTAAATTGAACAAATGTGATAGAATTTTGCTGAATTCTTAAATTAACCATAATATAAAATGATCCAATCGGGTCTCTGTTCGCCCTACCATAGAAGTCTAATAGTGCATTTCACTCGCCATCTCATGCGCTTTGAGGTGCCGCTAGGCCCAGTACGCTATCTGAAATAGGAGCGACGTAAGTTGAACAAATGTGATAGAATTTCGCTGAATTCTTTTATTAACATTAATGTAAAATGATCTAATCGAGTCTCTGTTTGCCCTACCATAGAATTTTAATAGTGCATTCTACTCGCCATTCCACACGCTTTAAGATGCCGCCTATCCCAGTACGCTATCTGAAATAGGAGCGACGTAAATTGAACAAATGTGATAGAATTTTGCTGAATTCTTAAATTAACCATAATATAAAATGATCTAATCGGGTCTCTGTTTGCCCTACCCTAGAAGTTTAATAGTGCATTTCACTCGTCAATCCATGCGCTTTGAGATGCCGCTTAGCCCAATACGCTATCTGAAATAGGAGCGACGTAAATTGAACAAATGTAATAGAATTTCGCTGAATTCTTATATTAACCAAAATATAAAATGATCTAGTCGGGTCTCTGATTGCCCTATCATAGAAGTTTAATAGTGCATTTTACTCGCCATTCCACGCGCTTTAAGGTGACGCCTAGCCCAGTACGCTATCTGAAATAGGAGCGACGTAAATTGAACAAATGTGATAGAATTTCCCTGAAATCTTATATTAAACAAAATATAAAATGATCTAATCGGGTCTCTGTTTGCCCTACCCAAGAACTTTAACTGTTCATTTCTCTCGCCATTTCATGCGCTTTGAGATGCCGCTTATACCAATACGCTATCTGAAATATCAGCGACGTAAATTGAACAAATGTGATAGAATTTCGCTGAATTCTTAAATTAACCATAATATAAAATGATCCAATCGGGTCTCTGTTCGCCCTACCATAGAAGTCTAATAGTGCATTTCACTCGCCATTTCATGCGCTTTGAGATGCCGATTAGCCCAATACGCTATCTGAAATAGGAGCGACGTAAGTTGAACAAATGTGATAGAATTACGCTGAATTCTTTTATTAACCATAATGTAAAATGATCTGCTCGGGTCTCTGTTCGCCCTAGCCTAGAAGTTTAATAGTGCATTTTATCCGCCATTTCATGCGCATTGAGATGCCGCTTAGCCCAATACGCTATCTGAAATTGGAGCGACGTAAATTGAACAAATGTGATAGAATTTCGCTGAATTCTTAAATTAACCATAATATAAAATGATCCAATCGGGTCTCTGTTCGCCCTACCATAGAAGTCTAATAGTGCATTTCACTCGCCATTTCATGCGCTTTGAGATGCCGATTAGCCCAATACGCTATCTGAAATAGGAGCGACGTAAATTGAACAAATGTGATAGAATTTCCCTGAAATCTTATATTAAACAAAATATAAAATGATCTAATCGGGTCTCTGATTGCTCTATCATAGAAGTTTAGTAGTGCATTTTACTCGCCCTTCCACGCGCTTTAAGATGCCGCACAGGTAGGTAGGCTATCTGAAATAGGAGCGACGTAAGATGAACAAATGTGATAGAATTACGCTGAATTCTTATATTAACCGTAATATAAAATGAACTAATCGGGTCTCCGTTTGCCTTATCCTAGAAGTATAATAGCGCATTTTACGCGCCATTTCATGCGCTTTGAGAGGCCGCTTAGCCCAATACGCTATCTGAAATAGGAGCGACGTAAATTGAACGAATGTGATAGAATTTCCGTGAATTCTTATATAAACCTTAATGTAAAATGATCCAATCGGGTCTCTGTTCGCCCTACCATAGAAGTCTAATAGTGCATTTCACTCGCCATCTCATGCGCTTTGAGGTGCCGCTAGGCCCAGTACGCTATCTGAAATAGGAGCGACGTAAGTTGAACAAATGTGATAGAATTTCGCTGAATTCTTTTATTAACATTAATGTAAAATGATCTAATCGAGTCTCTGTTTGCCCTACCATAGAATTTTAATAGTGCATTCTACTCGCCATTCCACACGCTTTAAGATGCCGCCTATCCCAGTACGCTATCTGAAATAGGAGCGACGTAAATTGAACAAATGTGATAGAATTTTGCTGAATTCTTAAATTAACCATAATATAAAATGATCTAATCGGGTCTCTGTTTGCCCTACCCTAGAAGTTTAATAGTGCATTTCACTCGTCAACCCATGCGCTTTGAGATGCCGCTTAGCCCAATACGCTATCTGAAATAGGAGCGACGTAAATTGAACAAATGTGATAGAATTTCGCTGAATTCTTATATTAACCAAAATATAAAATGATCTAGTCGGGTCTCTGATTGCACTATCATAGAAGTTTAATAGTGCATTTTACTCGCCATTCCACGCGCTTTAAGGTGACGCCTAGCCCAGTACGCTATCTGAAATAGGAGCGACGTAAATTGAACAAATGTGATAGAATTTCCCTGAAATCTTATATTAAACAAAATATAAAATGATCTAATCGGGTCTCTGTTTGCCCTACCCAAGAACTTTAACTGTTCATTTCTCTCGCCATTTCATGCGCTCTGAGATGCCGCTTATACCAATACGCTATCTGAAATATCAGCGACGTAAATTGAACAAATGTGAGAGAATCTCGCTGAATTCTTATATTAACCTTAATGTAAAATATTCTAATCGGGTCTCTGTTCGCCCTACCCTAGAAGATTAATAGTGCATTTCACTCGTCATTTCATGCGCTTTGTGATGCTGCTGAGCCCAATAAGCTATCTGAAATAGGAGCCACGTAAATTGAACGAATGTGATAGAATTTTTCTGAATTCTTAAATAAACCATAATATGAAATGATCTAATCGGGTCTCTGTTTGCCTTACCCTAGAAGTTTAACAGTGCATTTTACTCGCTATTTCATGCGCTTTGAGATGCCGCTTAGCCCAATACGCTATCTGAAATAGGACCGACGTAAATTGAACAAATGTGATAGAATTTCCCTGAATACTTATATTAACCTTAATGTAAAATGATCTAATCGGGTCTCTGATTGCCCTATCATAGAAGACTAATAGTGCAGTTTACTCTCCACTCCACGCGCTTTAAGATGCCGCCTAGCCCAGTACGCTATCTGAAATAGGAGCGACGTAAATTGAACAAATGTGATAGAATTACGCTGAATTCTTATATTAACCGTAATATAAAATGATGTAATCGGCTCTCTGTTCGCCCTACCCAAGAAGTTTAATAGTGCATTTCACTCGTCATTTCATGCGCTTTGCGATGCCGCTTAGCCCAATATGCTATCCGAAATAGGAGCGACGTAAATTGAACAAATGTGATAGAATTTTGCTGAATTCTTAAATTAACCATAATATAAAATGATGTAATCGGGTCTCTGTTTGCCCTACCCAAGAACTTTAATAGTGCATTTTACTCGCCATTTCATGCGCATTGAGATGCCGCTTAGCCCAATACGCTATCTGAAATAGGAGCGACGTAAATTGAACAAATATGATAGAGTTTCGCTGAATTCTTAAATTAACGATAATATAAAATGATCTTATCGGGTCTCTGTTTGCCCTACCCTAGAAGTTTAATAGTGCATTTTACGCGCCATTTCTTGCGCTTTGGGATGCCGCTTAGCCCAATACGATATCTGAAATATCAGCGACGTAAATTGAACAAATGTGATAGAATTACGCTGAATTCTTATATTAACCGTAATATAAAATGATCTAATCGGGTCTCTGTTTGCCTTATCCTAGAAGTTTAATAGTGCATTTCACTCGCCATTTCATGCGCTTTGAGATGGCGCTTAGCCCAATACGCTATCTGAAATAGGAGCGACGTAAATTGAACGAATGTGATAGAATTTCCGTGAATTCTTATATAAACCTTAATGTAAAATGATCCAATCGGGTCTCTGTTCGCCCTACCATAGAAGTCTAATAGTGCATTTCACTCGCCATCTCATGCGCTTTGAGGTGCCGCTAGGCCCAGTACGCTATCTGAAATAGGAGCGACGTAAGTTGAACAAATGTGATAGAATTTCGCTGAATTCTTTTATTAACATTAATGTAAAATGATCTAATCGAGTCTCTGTTTGCCCTACCATAGAATTTTAATAGTGCATTCTACTCGCCATTCCACACGCTTTAAGATGCCGCCTATCCCAGTACGCTATCTGAAATAGGAGCGACGTAAATTGAACAAATGTGATAGAATTTTGCTGAATTCTTAAATTAACCATAATATAAAATGATCTAATCGGGTCTCTGTTTGCCCTACCCTAGAAGTTTAATAGTGCATTTCACTCGTCAATCCATGCGCTTTGAGATGCCGCTTAGCCCAATACGCTATCTGAAATAGGAGCGACGTAAATTGAACAAATGTAATAGAATTTCGCTGAATTCTTATATTAACCAAAATATAAAATGATCTAGTCGGGTCTCTGATTGCCCTATCATAGAAGTTTAATAGTGCATTTTACTCGCCATTCCACGCGCTTTAAGGTGACGCCTAGCCCAGTACGCTATCTGAAATAGGAGCGACGTAAATTGAACAAATGTGATAGAATTTCCCTGAAATCTTATATTAAACAAAATATAAAATGATCTAATCGGGTCTCTGTTTGCCCTACCCAAGAACTTTAACTGTTCATTTCTCTCGCCATTTCATGCGCTTTGAGATGCCGCTTATACCAATACGCTATCTGAAATATCAGCGACGTAAATTGAACAAATGTGATAGAATTTCGCTGAATTCTTAAATTAACCATAATATAAAATGATCCAATCGGGTCTCTGTTCGCCCTACCATAGAAGTCTAATAGTGCATTTCACTCGCCATTTCATGCGCTTTGAGATGCCGATTAGCCCAATACGCTATCTGAAATAGGAGCGACGTAAGTTGAACAAATGTGATAGAATTACGCTGAATTCTTTTATTAACCATAATGTAAAATGATCTGCTCGGGTCTCTGTTCGCCCTAGCCTAGAAGTTTAATAGTGCATTTTATTCGCCATTTCATGCGCATTGAGATGCCGCTTAGCCCAATACGCTATCTGAAATTGGAGCGACGTAAATTGAACAAATGTGATAGAATTTCGCTGAATTCTTAAATTAACCATAATATAAAATGATCCAATCGGGTCTCTGTTCGCCCTACCATAGAAGTCTAATAGTGCATTTCACTCGCCATTTCATGCGCTTTGAGATGCCGATTAGCCCAATACGCTATCTGAAATAGGAGCGACGTAAATTGAACAAATGTGATAGAATTTCCCTGAAATCTTATATTAAACAAAATATAAAATGATCTAATCGGGTCTCTGATTGCTCTATCATAGAAGTTTAGTAGTGCATTTTACTCGCCCTTCCACGCGCTTTAAGATGCCGCACAGGTAGGTAGGCTATCTGAAATAGGAGCGACGTAAGATGAACAAATGTGATAGAATTACGCTGAATTCTTATATTAACCGTAATATAAAATGAACTAATCGGGTCTCCGTTTGCCTTATCCTAGAAGTATAATAGCGCATTTTACGCGCCATTTCATGCGCTTTGAGAGGCCGCTTAGCCCAATACGCTATCTGAAATAGGAGCGACGTAAATTGAACGAATGTGATAGAATTTCCGTGAATTCTTATATAAACCTTAATGTAAAATGATCCAATCGGGTCTCTGTTCGCCCTACCATAGAAGTCTAATAGTGCATTTCACTCGCCATCTCATGCGCTTTGAGGTGCCGCTAGGCCCAGTACGCTATCTGAAATAGGAGCGACGTAAGTTGAACAAATGTGATAGAATTTCGCTGAATTCTTTTATTAACATTAATGTAAAATGATCTAATCGAGTCTCTGTTTGCCCTACCATAGAATTTTAATAGTGCATTCTACTCGCCATTCCACACGCTTTAAGATGCCGCCTATCCCAGTACGCTATCTGAAATAGGAGCGACGTAAATTGAACAAATGTGATAGAATTTTGCTGAATTCTTAAATTAACCATAATATAAAATGATCTAATCGGGTCTCTGTTTGCCCTACCCTAGAAGTTTAATAGTGCATTTCACTCGTCAACCCATGCGCTTTGAGATGCCGCTTAGCCCAATACGCTATCTGAAATAGGAGCGACGTAAATTGAACAAATGTGATAGAATTTCGCTGAATTCTTATATTAACCAAAATATAAAATGATCTAGTCGGGTCTCTGATTGCACTATCATAGAAGTTTAATAGTGCATTTTACTCGCCATTCCACGCGCTTTAAGGTGACGCCTAGCCCAGTACGCTATCTGAAATAGGAGCGACGTAAATTGAACAAATGTGATAGAATTTCCCTGAAATCTTATATTAAACAAAATATAAAATGATCTAATCGGGTCTCTGTTTGCCCTACCCAAGAACTTTAACTGTTCATTTCTCTCGCCATTTCATGCGCTTTGAGATGCCGCTTATACCAATACGCTATCTGAAATATCAGCGACGTAAATTGAACAAATGTGAGAGAATCTCGCTGAATTCTTATATTAACCTTAATGTAAAATATTCTAATCGGGTCTCTGTTCGCCCTACCCTAGAAGATTAATAGTGCATTTCACTCGTCATTTCATGCGCTTTGTGATGCCGCTGAGCCCAATAAGCTATCTGAAATAGGAGCCACGTAAATTGAACGAATGTGATAGAATTTTTCTGAATTCTTAAATAAACCATAATATGAAATGATCTAATCGGGTCTCTGTTTGCCTTACCCTAGAAGTTTAACAGTGCATTTTACTCGCTATTTCATGCGCTTTGAGATGCCGCTTAGCCCAATACGCTATCTGAAATAGGACCGACGTAAATTGAACAAATGTGATAGAATTTCCCTGAATACTTATATTAACCTTAATGTAAAATGATCTAATCGGGTCTCTGATTGCCCTATCATAGAAGACTAATAGTGCAGTTTACTCTCCACTCCACGCGCTTTAAGATGCCGCCTAGCCCAGTACGCTATCTGAAATAGGAGCGACGTAAATTGAACAAATGTGATAGAATTACGCTGAATTCTTATATTAACCGTAATATAAAATGATGTAATCGGCTCTCTGTTCGCCCTACCCAAGAAGTTTAATAGTGCATTTCACTCGTCATTTCATGCGCTTTGCGATGCCGCTTAGCCCAATATGCTATCCGAAATAGGAGCGACGTAAATTGAACAAATGTGATAGAATTACGCTGAATTCTTATATTAACCGTAATATAAAATGATCTAATCGGGTCTCTGTTTGCCTTATCCTAGAAGTTTAATAGTGCATTTCACTCGCCATTTCATGCGCTTTGAGATGGCGCTTAGCCCAATACGCTATCTGAAATAGGAGCGACGTAAATTGAACAAATGTGATAGAATGTGGCTGAATTCTTAAATTAACCATAATATAAAATCATCTTATCGGGTCTCTGTTTGCCCTACCCTAGAAGTTTAATAGTGCATTTTACTCGCCATTTCTTGCGCTTTAAGATGCCGCCGAGCCCAGTACGCTATCTGAAGTAGGAGCGACGTAAGTTGAACAAATGTGATAGAATTACGCTGAATTCTTATATTAACCGTAATATAAAATGATCTAATCGGGTCTCTGTTTGCCTTACCCTAGAAGTTTAATAGTGCATTTTACTCGCCATTTCATGCGCTTTGAGATGCCGCTTAGCCCAATACGCAATCTGAAATAGGAGCGACGTAAACTGAACAAATGTGATAGAATTTCCCGGAATTCTTATATACACCTTAATGTAAAATGATCTAATCGGGTCTTTGTTCGCCCTACCCTAGAAGTTTAATAGTGCATTTCATTCGCCATTTCATGCGCTTTGAGATGCCGCTTAGCCCAATAAGCTATCTGAAATAGGAGCGACGTAAATTGAACAAATGTGATAGAATTTCGCTGAATTCTTATATTAACCGTAATATAAAATGATCTAATCGGGTCTCTGTTTGCCTTATCCTAGAAGTTTAATAGTGCATTTCACTCGTCATTTCATGCGCTTTGAGATGCCGCTTAGCCCAATACGCAATCTGAAATAGGAGCGACGTAAATTGAACAAATGTGAGAGAATCTCGCTGAATACTCATATTAACTTTAATGTAAAATGATCTAATCGGGTCTCTGTTCGCCCTACCATAGAAGTTTAATAGTGCATTTCACTCGCCATTTCATGCGCTTTGAGATGCCGCTTAGCCCAATACGCTATCTGAAATAGGAGCGACGTAAATAGAACAATTGTGATAGAATTTCGCTGAATTCTTATATTAACCGTAATATAAAATGATCAAATCGGGTCTCTGTTTGCCTTATCCTAGAAGCTTAATAGTGCATTTCACTCGTCATTTCATGCGCTTTGAGATGCCGCTTAGCCCAATACGCCATCTGAAAGAGGAGCGACGTAAATTGCATAAATATGATAGAGTTTCGCTGAATTCTTAAATTAACCATAATATAAAATGATCTTATTGGGTCTCTGTTTGCCCTACCCTAGAAGTTTAATAGTGCATTTTACTCGCCATTTCTTGCGCTTTGAGATGCCGCTTAGCCCAATACGATATCTGAAATATCAGCGACGTAAATTGAACAAATGTGATAGAATTACGCTGAATTCTTATATTAACCGTAATATAAAATGATCTCATCGGGTCTCTGTTTGCCTTATCCTAGAAGTTTAATAGTGCATTTCACTCGTCATTTCATGCGCTTTGAGATGCATCTTAGCCCAATAAGCTATCTGAAATAGGAGCGACGTAAATTGAACAAATGTGATAGAATTTCGCTGAATTCTTATATTAACCAAAATATAAAATGATCTAATCGGGACTCTGATTCCCTATCATAGAAGTTTAGTAGTGCATTTTACTCGCCCTTCCACGCGCTTTAAGATGCCGCCTAGCCCAGTACGTTATCTGAAATAGGAGCGACGTAAGTTGAACAAATGTGATAGAATTACGCTGAATTCTTATATTAACCGTAATATAAAATGATCTAATCGGGTCTCTGTTTGCCTTACCCTAGAAGTTTAATAGAGCATTTTACTCGCCATTTCATGCGCTTTGAGATGCCGCTTAGCCCAATACGCTATCTGAAATAGGAGCGACGTAAATTGAACAAATGTGATAGAATTTCCCTTAATTCTGATATTAACCAAAATATAAAATGATCTAATCGGGTCTCTGTTTGCCCTATCATAGAAGTTTAATAGTGCATTTTACTCGCCAATCCACGCGCTTTAAGATTCCGTCTAGCCCAGTACGCTATCTGAAATAGGAGCGACGTAAATTGAACAAATGTGATAGAATTTGGCTGAATTCTTAAATTAACCATAATATAAAATGATCTAATCGGGTCTCTGTTTGCCCTACCCTAGAAGTTTAATAGTGCATTTTACTCGCCATTTCATGCGCTTTGAGATGCCGCTTAGCCCAATACGCTATCTGAAATAGGAGCGACGTAAATAGAACAATTGTGATAGAATTTCGCTGAATTCTTATATTAACCAAAATATAAAATGATCTAATCGGGTCTCTGATTGCTCTATCAAAGAAGTATAATAGTGCATTTTACTCGCCAATCCACGCGCTTTACGATTCCGCCTAGCCCAGTACGCTATCTGAAATAGGAGCGACGTAAATTGAACAAATGTGATAGAATTTTTCTGAATTCCTAAATAAACCATAATATGAAATGATCTAATCGAGTCTCTGTTTGCCCTACCCTAGATGTTTAACAGTGCATTTTACTCGCCATTTCGTGCGCTTTGAGATGCCGCTTAGCCCAATACGCTATCTGAAATAGGAGCGACGTAAATTGAACAAATGTGATAGAATTTCCCTGAATACTTATATTAACCTTAATGTAAAATGATCTAATCGGGTCTCTGATTGCCCTATCATAGAAGACTAATAGTGCAGTTTACTCTCCACTCCACGCGCTTTAAGATGCCGCCTAGCCCAGTACGCTATCTGAAATAGAAGCGACGTAAATTGAACAAATGTGATAGAATTACGCTGAATTCTTATATTAACCGTAATATAAAATGATGTAATCGGCTCTCTGTTCGCCCTACCCAAGAAGTTTAATAGTGCATTTCACTCGTCATTTCATGCGCTTTGCGATGCCGCTTAGCCCAATATGCTATCCGAAATAGGAGCGACGTAAATTGAACAAATGTGATAGAATTTTGCTGAATTCTTAAATTAACCATAATATAAAATGATGTAATCGGGTCTCTGTTTGCCCTACCCAAGAACTTTAATAGTGCATTTTACTCGCCATTTCATGCGCATTGAGATGCCGCTTAGCCCAATACGCTATCTGAAATAGGAGCGACGTAAATTGAACAAATATGATAGAGTTTCGCTGAATTCTTAAATTAACCATAATATAAAATGATCTTATCGGGTCTCTGTTTGCCCTACCCTAGAAGTTTAATAGTGCATTTTACGCGCCATTTCTTGCGCTTTGGGATGCCGCTTAGCCCAATACGATATCTGAAATATCAGCGACGTAAATTGAACAAATGTGATAGAATTACGCTGAATTCTTATATTAACCGTAATATAAAATGATCTAATCGGGTCTCTGTTTGCCTTATCCTAGAAGTTTAATAGTGCATTTCACTCGCCATTTCATGCGCTTTGAGATGGCGCTTAGCCCAATACGCTATCTGAAATAGGAGCGACGTAAATTGAACAAATGTGATAGAATGTGGCTGAATTCTTAAATTAACCATAATATAAAATCATCTTATCGGGTCTCTGTTTGCCCTACCCTAGAAGTTTAATAGTGCATTTTACTCGCCATTTCTTGCGCTTTAAGATGCCGCCGAGCCCAGTACGCTATCTGAAGTAGGAGCGACGTAAGTTGAACAAATGTGATAGAATTACGCTGAATTCTTATATTAGCGGTAATATAAAATGATCTAATCGGGTCTGTGTTTGCCTTATCCTAGGAGTTTAATAGCGCATTTTACTCGCCATTTCATGCGCTTTGCGATGCCGCTTAGCCCAATACGCTATCTGGAATAGGAGCGACGTAAATTGAACAAATGTGATAGAATTTCCGTGAATTCTTATATTAACCTTAATGTAAAATGATCCAATCGGGTCTCTGTTCGCCCTACCATAGAAGTCTAATAGTGCATTTCACTCGCCATTTCATGCGCTTTGAGATGCCGCTTAGGCCAATACGCTATCTTAAATAGGAGCGACGTAAGTTGAACAAATGTGATAGAATTACGCTGAATTCTTTTATTAACCATAATGTAAAATGATCTGCTCGGGTCTCTGTTCGCCCTAGCCTAGAAGTTTAATAGTGCATTTTATTCGCCATTTCATGCGCTTTGAGATGCCGCTTAGCCCAATACGCTATCTGAAATTGGAGCGACGTAAATTGAACAAATGTGATAGAATTTCGCTGAATTCTTAAATTAACCATAATATAAAATGATCCAATCGGGTCTCTGTTCGCCCTACCATAGAAGTCTAATAGTGCATTTCACTCGCCATTTCATGCGCTTTGAGATGCCGATTAGCCCAATACGCTATCTGAAATAGGAGCGACGTAAGTTGAACAAATGTGATAGAATTACGCTGAATTCTTTTATTAACCATAATGTAAAATGATCTGCTCGGGTCTCTGTTCGCCCTAGCCTAGAAGTTTAATAGTGCATTTTATTCGCCATTTCATGCGCATTGAGATGCCGCTTAGCCCAATACGCTATCTGAAATAGGAGCGACGTAAATTGAACAAATATGATAGAGTTTCGCTGAATTCTTAAATTAACCATAATATAAAATGATCTTATCGGGTCTCTGTTTGCCCTACCCTAGAAGTTTAATAGTGCATTTTACGCGCCATTTCTTGCGCTTTGGGATGCCGCTTAGCCCAATACGATATCTGAAATATCAGCGACGTAAATTGAACAAATGTGATAGAATTACGCTGAATTCTTATATTAACCGTAATATAAAATGATCTAATCGGGTCTCTGTTTGCCTTATCCTAGAAGTTTAATAGTGCATTTCACTCGCCATTTCATGCGCTTTGAGATGGCGCTTAGCCCAATACGCTATCTGAAATAGGAGCGACGTAAATTGAACAAATGTGATAGAATGTGGCTGAATTCTTAAATTAACCATAATATAAAATCATCTTATCGGGTCTCTGTTTGCCCTACCCTAGAAGTTTAATAGTGTATTTTACTCGCCATTTCTTGCGCTTTAAGATGCCGCCGAGCCCAGTACGCTATCTGAAGTAGGAGCGACGTAAGTTGAACAAATGTGATAGAATTACGCTGAATTCGTATATTAGCGGTAATATAAAATGATCTAATCGGGTCTGTGTTTGCCTTATCCTAGGAGTTTAATAGCGCATTTTACTCGCCATTTCATGCGCTTTGCGATGCCGCTTAGCCCAATACGCTATCTGGAATAGGAGCGACGTAAATTGAACAAATGTGATAGAATTTCCGTGAATTCTTATATTAACCTTAATGTAAAATGATCCAATCGGGTCTCTGTTCGCCCTACCATAGAAGTCTAATAGTGCATTTCACTCGCCATTTCATGCGCTTTGAGATGCCGCTTAGGCCAATACGCTATCTTAAATAGGAGCGACGTAAGTTGAACAAATGTGATAGAATTACGCTGAATTCTTTTATTAACCATAATGTAAAATGATCTGCTCGGGTCTCTGTTCGCCCTAGCCTAGAAGTTTAATAGTGCATTTTATTCGCCATTTCATGCGCTTTGAGATGCCGCTTAGCCCAATACGCTATCTGAAATTGGAGCGACGTAAATTGAACAAATGTGATAGAATTTCGCTGAATTCTTAAATTAACCATAATATAAAATGATCCAATCGGGTCTCTGTTCGCCCTACCATAGAAGTCTAATAGTGCATTTCACTCGCCATTTCATGCGCTTTGAGATGCCGATTAGCCCAATACGCTATCTGAAATAGGAGCGACGTAAGTTGAACAAATGTGATAGAATTACGCTGAATTCTTTTATTAACCATAATGTAAAATGATCTGCTCGGGTCTCTGTTCGCCCTAGCCTAGAAGTTTAATAGTGCATTTTATTCGCCATTTCATGCGCATTGAGATGCCGCTTAGCCCAATACGCTATCTGAAATTGGAGCGACGTAAATTGAACAAATGTGATAGAATTTCGCTGAATTCTTAAATTAACCATAATATAAAATGATCCAATCGGGTCTCTGTTCGCCCTACCATAGAATTCTAATAGTGCATTTCACTCGCCATTTCATGCGCTTTGAGATGCCGATTAGCCCAATACGCTATCTGAAATAGGAGCGACTTAAATTGAACAAATGTGATAGAATTTCCCTGAAATCTTATATTAAACAAAATATAAAATGATCTAATCGGGTCTCTGATTGCTCTATCATAGAAGTTTAGTAGTGCATTTTACGCGCCATTTCATGCGCTTTGAGAGGCCGCTTAGCCCAATACGCTATCTGAAATAGGAGCGACGTAAATTGAACAAATGTGATAGAATGTGGCTGAATTCTTAAATTAACCATAATATAAAATCATCTTATCGGGTCTCTGTTTGCCTTATCCTATAAGTTTAATAGTGCATTTCACTCGTCATTTCATGCGCTTTGAGATGCCGCTTAGCCCAATACGCAATCTGAAATAGGAGCGACGTAAATTGAACAAATGTGAGAGAATCTCGCTGAATACTTATATTAACTTTAATGTAAAATGATCTAATCGGGTCTCTGTTCGCCCTACCATAGAAGTTTAATAGTGCATTTCACTCGCCATTTCATGCGCTTTGAGATGCCGCTTAGCCCAATACGCTATCTGAAATAGGAGCGACGTAAATTGAACAAATGTGATAGAATGTGGCTGAATTCTTAAATTAACCATAATATAAAATCATCTTATCGGGTCTCTGTTTGCCCTACCCTAGAAGTTTAATAGTGCATTTTACTCGCCATTTCTTGCGCTTTAAGATGCCGCTGAGCCCAGTACGCTATATGAAGTAGGAGCGACGTAAGTTGAACAAATGTGATAGAATTACGCTGAATTCTTATATTAACCGTAATATAAAATGATCTAATCGGGTCTCTGTTTGCCTTACCCTAGAAGTTTAATAGTGCATTTTACTCGCCATTTCATGCGCTTTGAGATGCCGCTTAGCCCAATACGCAATCTGAAATAGGAGCGACGTAAACTGAACAAATGTGATAGAATTTCCCGGAATTCTTATATACACCTTAATGTAAAATGATCTAATCGGGTCTTTGTTCGCCCTACCCTAGAAGTTTAATAGTGCATTTCATTCGCCATTTCATGCGCTTTGAGATGCCGCTTAGCCCAATAAGCTATCTGAAATAGGAGCGACGTAAATTGAACAAATGTGATAGAATTTCGCTGAATTCTTATATTAACCGTAATATAAAATGATCTAATCGGGTCTCTGTTTGCCTTATCCTATAAGTTTAATAGTGCATTTCACTCGTCATTTCATGCGCTTTGAGATGCCGCTTAGCCCACTACGCTACCTGAAATAGGAGCGACGTAAATTGAACAAATGTGAGAGAATCTCGCTGAATACTTATATTAACTTTAATGTAAAATGATCTAATCGGGTCTCTGTTCGCCCTACCATAGAAGTTTAATAGTGCATTTCACTCGCCATTTCATGCGCTTTGAGATGCCGCTTAGCCCAATACGCTATCTGAAATAGGAGCGACGTAAATAGAACAATTGTGATAGAATTTCCCTGAATACTTATATTAACCTTAATGTAAAATGATCTAATCGGGTCTCTGTTTGCCCTACCCTAGAAGTGTAATAGTGCATTTCACTCGCCATTTCATGCGCTTTGAGATGCCGCTTAGCCCAATACGCTATCTGAAATAGGAGCGACGTAAATAGAACAATTGTGATAGAATTTCGCTGAATTCTTATATTAACCAAAATATAAAATGATCTAGTCGGGTCTCTGATTGCCCTATCATAGAAGTTTAATAGTGCATTTTGATCGCCATTCCACGTGCTTTAAGATGCCGCCTAGCCCAGTACGCTATCTGAAATTGGAGCGACGTAAATTGAACAAATGTGACAGAATTTTGCTGACATCTTAAATTAACCATAATATAAAATGATCTAATCGGGTCTCTGTTTGCCCTACCCTACAAGTTTAGCTGTGCATTTTACGCGCCATTTCATGCGCTTTGAGATGCCGCTTAGCCCAATACGCTATCTGAAATAGGAGCGACGTAAATTGAACAAATGTGATAGAATTTCCCTGAATTCTTATATTAACCAAAATATAAAATGATCTAATCGGGTCTCTGTTTGCCCTATCATAGAAGTTTAATAGTGCATTTTACTCGCCAATCCACGCGCTTTAAGATTCCGTCTAGCCCAGTACGCTATCTGAAATAGGAGCGACGTAAATTGAACAAATGTGATAGAATTTGGCTGAATTCTTAAATTAACCATAATATAAAATGATCTAATCGGGTCTCTGTTTGCCGTACCCTAGAAGTTTAATAGTGCATTTTACTCGCCATTTCATGCGCTTTGAGATGGCGCTTAGCCCAATACGCTATCTGAAATAGGAGCGACGTAAATTGAACAAATGTGATAGAATGTGGCTGAATTCTTAAATTAACCATAATATAAAATCATCTTATCGGGTCTCTGTTTGCCCTACCCTAGAAGTTTAATAGTGCATTTTACTCGCCATTTCTTGCGCTTTAAGATGCCGCCGAGCCCAGTACGCTATCTGAAACAGGAGCGACGTAAGTTGAACAAATGTGATAGAATTACGCTGAATTCTTATATTAACCGTAATATAAAATGATCTAATCGGGTCTCTGTTTGCCTTACCCTAGAAGTTTAATAGTGCATTTTACTCGCCATTTCATGCGCTTTGAGATGCCGCTTAGCCCAATACGCTATCTGAAATAGGAGCGACGTAAATTGAACAAATGTGATAGAATTTCCCTGAATACTTATATTAACCTTAATGTAAAATGATCTAATCGGGTCTCTGATTGCCCTATCATACAAGATTAATAGTGCAGTTTACTCTCCACTCCACGCGCTTTAAGATGCCGCCTAGCCCAGTACGCTATCTGAAATAGGAGCGACGTAAATTGAACAAATGTGATAGAATTACGCTGAATTCTTATATTAACCGTAATATAAAATGATGTAATCGGCTCTCTGTTCGCCCTACCCAAGAAGTTTAATAGTGCATTTCACTCGTCATTTCATGCGCTTTGCGATGCCGCTTAGCCCAATATGCTATCCGAAATAGGAGCGACGTAAATTGAACAAATGTGATAGAATTTTGCTGAATTCTTAAATTAACCATAATATAAAATGATGTAATCGGGTCTCTGTTTGCCCTACCCAAGAACTTTAATAGTGCATTTTACTCGCCATTTCATGCGCATTGAGATGCCGCTTAGCCCAATACGCTATCTGAAATAGGAGCGACGTAAATTGAACAAATATGATAGAGTTTCGCTGAATTCTTAAATTAACCATAATATAAAATAATCTTATCGGGTCTCTGTTTGCCCTACCCAAGAAGTTTAATAGTGCATTTTACGCGCCATTTCTTGCGCTTTGGGATGCCGCTTAGCCCAATACGATATCTGAAATATCAGCGACGTAAATTGAACAAATGTGATAGAATTACGCTGAATTCTTATATTAACCGTAATATAAAATGGTCTAATCGGGTCTCTGTTTGCCTTATCCTAGAAGTTTAATAGTGCATTTCACTCGCCATTTCATGCGCTTTGAGATGGCGCTTAGCCCAATACGCTATCTGAAATAGGAGCGACGTAAATTGAACAAATGTGATAGAATGTGGCTGAATTCTTAAATTAACCATAATATAAAATCATCTTATCGGGTCTCTGTTTGCCCTACCCTAGAAGTTTAATAGTGCATTTTACTCGCCATTTCTTGCGCTTTAAGATGCCGCCGAGCCCAGTACGCTATCTGAAGTAGGAGCGACGTAAGTTGAACAAATGTGATAGAATTACGCTGAATTCTTATATTAACCGTAATATAAAATGATCTAATCGGGTCTCTGTTTGCCTTACCCTATAAGTTTAATAGTGCATTTTACTCGCCATTTCATGCGCTTTGAGATGCCGCTTAGCCCAATACGCAATCTGAAATAGGAGCGACGTAAACTGAACAAATGTGATAGAATTTCCCGGAATTCTTATATACACCTTAATGTAAAATGATCTAATCGGGTCTTTGGTCGCCCTACCCTAGAAGTTTAATAGTGCATTTCATTCGCCATTTCATGCGCTTTGAGATGCCGCTTAGCCCAATAAGCTATCTGAAATAGGAGCGACGTAAATTGAACAAATGTGATAGAATTTCGCTGAATTCTTATATTAACCGTAATATAAAATGATCTAATCGGATCTCTGTTTGCCTTATCCTATAAGTTTAATAGTGCATTTCACTCGTCATTTCATGCGCTTTGAGATGCCGCTTAGCCCAATACGCAATCTGAAATAGGAGCGACGTAAATTGAACAAATGTGAGAGAATCTCGCTGAATACTTATATTAACTTTAATGTAAAATGATCTAATCGGGTCTCTGTTCGCCCTACCATAGAAGTTTAATAGTGCATTTCACTCGCCATTTCATGCGCTTTGAGATGCCGCTTAGCCCAATACTCTATCTGAAATAGGAGCGACGTAAATAGAACAATTGTGATAGAATTTCGCTGAATTCTTATATTAACCGTAATATAAAATGATCAAATCGGGTCTCTGTTTGCCTTATCCTAGAAGTTTAATAGTGCATTTCGCTCGTCATTTCATGCGCTTTGAGATGCCGCTTAGCCCAATACGCCATCTGAAAGAGGAGCGACGTAAATTGCATAAATATGATAGAGTTTCGCTGAATTCTTAAATTAACCATAATATAAAATGATCTTATTGGGTCTCTGTTTGCCCTACCCTAGAAGTTTAATAGTGCATTTTACTCGCCATTTCTTGCGCTTTGAGATGCCGCTTAGCCCAATACGATATCTGAAATATCAGCGACGTAAATTGAACAAATGTGATAGAATTTCGCTGAATTCTTATATTAACCAAAATATAAAATGATCTAATCGGGACTCTGATTCCCTATCATAGAAGTTTAGTAGTGCATTTTACTCGCCCTTCCACGCGCTTTAAGATGCCGCCTAGCCCAGTACGTTATCTGAAATAGGAGCGACGTAAGTTGAACAAATGTGATAGAATTACGCTGAATTCTTATATTAACCGTAATATAAAATGATCTAATCGGGTCTCTGTTTGCCTTACCCTAGAAGTTTAATAGTGCATTTTACTCGCCATTTCATGCGCTTTGAGATGCCGCGTAGCCCAATACGCTATCTGAAATAGGAGCGACGTAAATTGAACAAATGTGATAGAATTTCCCTGAATTCTTATATTAACCAAAATATAAAATGATCTAATCGGGTCTCTGTTTGCCCTATCATAGAAGTTTAATAGTGCATTTTACTCGCCAATCCACGCGCATTAAGATTCCGTCTAGCCCAGTACGCTATCTGAAATAGGAGCGACGTAAATTGAACAAATGTGATAGAATTTGGCTGAATTCTTAAATTAACCATAATATAAAATGATCTAATCGGGTCTCTGTTTGCCCTACCCTAGAAGTTTAATAGTGCATTTTACTCGCCATGTCATGCGCTTTGAGATGCCGCTTAGCCCAATACGCTATCTGAAATAGGAGCGACGTAAATAGAACAATTGTGATAGAATTTCGCTGAATTCTTATATTAACCAAAATATAAAATGATCTAATCGGGTCTCTGATTGCTCTATCAAAGAAGTATAATAGTGCATTTTACTCGCCAATCCACGCGCTTTACGATTCCGCCTAGCCCAGTACGCTATCTGAAATAGGAGCGACGTAAATTGAACAAATGTGATAGAATTTTTCTGAATTCCTAAATAAACCATAATATGAAATGATCTAATCGAGTCTCTGTTTGCCCTACCCTAGATGTTTAACAGTGCATTTTACTCGCCATTTCGTGCGCTTTGAGATGCCGCTTAGCCCAATACGCTATCTGAAATAGGAGCGACGTAAATTGAACAAATGTGATAGAATTTCCCTGAATACTTATATTAACCTTAATGTAAAATGATCTAATCGGGTCTCTGTTTGCCCTACCCTAGAAGTGTAATAGTGCATTTCACTCGCCATTTCATGCGCTTTGAGATGCCGCTTAGCCCAATACGCTATCTGAAATAGGAGCGACGTAAATAGAACAATTGTGATAGAATTTCCCTGAATTCTTATATTAACCAAAATATAAAATGATCTAGTCGGGTCTCTGATTGCCCTATCATAGAAGTTTAATAGTGCATTTTGATCGCCATTCCACGTGCTTTAAGATGCCGCCTAGCCCAGTACGCTATCTGAAATTGGAGCGACGTAAATTGAACAAATGTGACAGAATCTTGCTGACATCTTAAATTAACCATAATATAAAATGATCTGATCGGGTCTCTGTTTGCCCTACCCTACAAGTTTAGCAGTGCATTTTACTCGCCATTTCATGCGCTTTGAGATGCCGCTTAGCCCAATACGCTATCTGAAATAGGAGCGACGTAAATTGAACAAATGTGATAGAATTTCCCTGAATTCTTATATTAACCAAAATATAAAATGATCTAATCGGGTCTCTGTTTGCCCTATCATAGAAGTTTAATAGTGCATTTTACTCGCCAATCCACGCGCTTTAAGATTCCGTCTAGCCCAGTACGCTATCTGAAATAGGAGCGACGTAAATTGAACAAATGTGATAGAATTTGGCTGAATTCTTAAATTAACCATAATATAAAATGATCTAATCGGGTCTCTGTTTGCCGTACCCTAGAAGTTTAATAGTGCATTTTACTCGCCATTTTATGCGCTTTGAGATGGCGCTTAGCCCAATACGCTATCTGAAATAGGAGCGACGTAAATTGAACAAATGTGATAGAATGTGGCTGAATTCTTAAATTAACCATAATATAAAATCATCTTATCGGGTCTCTGTTTGCCCTACCCTAGAAGTTTAATAGTGCATTTTACTCGCCATTTCTTGCGCTTTAAGATGCCGCCGAGCCCAGTACGCTATCTGAAACAGGAGCGACGTAAGTTGAACAAATGTGATAGAATTACGCTGAATTCTTATATTAAACGTAATATTAAATGATCTAATCGGGTCTCTGTTTGCCTTACCCTAGAAGTTTAATAGTGCATTTTACTCGCCATTTCATGCGCTTTGAGATGCCGCTTAGCCCAATACGCTATCTGAAATAGGAGCGACGTAAATTGAACAAATGTGATAGAATTTCCCTGAATACTTATATTAACCTTAATGTAAAATGATCTAATCGGGTCTCTGTTCGCCCTACCCTAGAAGTGTAATAGTGCATTTTACTCGCCAATCCACGCGCTTTAAGATTCCGCCTATCCCAGTACGCTATCTGAAATAGGAGCGACGTAAGTTGAACAAATGTGATAGAATATGGCTGAATTCTTAAATTAACCATAATATAAAATTATCTAATCGGGTCTCCGTTTGCCCTACCCTAGAAGTTTAACAGCGCATTTTAATCGCCATTTCATGCGCTTTGAGATGCAGCTTAGCCCAATACGCTATCGGAAATAGGAGCGACGTAAGTTGAACAAATGTGATAGAATTTTTCTGAATTCTTAAATAAACCATAATATGAAATGATCTAATCGGGTCTCTGTTTGCCCTACCCTAGATGTTTAACAGTGCATTTTACTCGCCATTTCATGCGCTTTGAGATGCCGCTTAGCCCAATACGCTATCTGAAATAGGAGCGACGTAAATTGAACAAATGTGATAGAATTTCCCTGAATACTTATATTAACCTTAATGTAAAATGATCTAATCCGGTCTCTGTTCGCCCTACCCTAGAAGTGTAATAGTGCATTTCACTCGCCATTTCATGCGCTTTGAGATGACGCTTAGCCCAATACGCTATCTGAAATAGGAGCGACTTAAATAGAACAATTGTGATAGAATTTCGCTGAATTCTTATATTAACCAAAATATAAAATGATCTAATCGGGTCTCTGATTGCCCTATCATAGAAGTTTAATAGTGCATTTTACTCGCCAATCCACGCGCTTTAAGATTCCGCCTAGCCCAGTACGCTATCTGAAATAGGAGCGACGTAAATTGAACAAATGTGATAGAATTTGGCTGAATTCTTAAATTAACCATAATATAAAATGATCTAATCGGGTCTCTGTTTGCCCTACCCTAGAAGTTTAATAGTGCATTTTACTCGCCATTTCATGCGCTTTGAGATGCCGCTTAGCCCAATACGCTATCTGAAATAGTAGCGACGTAAATTGAACAAATGTGATAGAATTTGGCTGAATTCTTAAATTAACCATAATATAAAATGATCTAATCGGGTCTCCGTTTGCCCTACCCTAGAAGTTTAACAGTGCATTTTACACGCCATTTCATGCGCTTTGAGATGCCGCTTAGCCCAATACGCTATCTGAAATTGGAGCGACGTAAATTGAACAAATGTGATAGAATTTCCCTGAAAACTTATATTAACCTTAATGTAAAATGATCTAATCGGGTCTCTGTTCGCCCTACCCTAGAAGTTTAATAGTGCATTTCACTCGCCATTTCATGCGCTTTGAGATGCCGCTTAGCCCAATACGCTATCTGAAATAGGAGCGACGTAAATAGAACAATTGTGATAGAATTTCGCTGAATTCTTATATTAACCAAAATATAAAATGATCTAATCGGGTCTCTGATTGCCCTATCATAGAAGTTTAATAGTGCATTTTACTCGCCAATCCACGCGCTTTAAGATTCCGCCTATCCCAGTACGCTATCTGAAATAGGAGCGACGTAAATTGAACAAATGTGATAGAATTTGGCTGAATTCTTAAATTAACCATAATATAAAATCATCTTATCGGGTCTCTGTTTGCCCTACCCTAGAAGTTTAATAGTGCATTTTACTCGCCATTTTATGCGCTTTGAGATGCCGCTTAGCCCAATACGCTATCTGAAATAGGAGCGACGTAAATTGAACAAATGTGATAGAATTTCCCTGAAATCTTATATTAAACAAAATATAAAATGATCTAAACGGGACTCTGATTGCCCTATCATAGAAGTTTAGTAGTGCATTTTACTCGCCCTTCCACGTGCTTTAAGATGCCGCCTAGCCCAGTACACTATCTGAAATAGGAGCGACGTATGTTGAACAAATGTGATAGAATTACGCTGAATTAATATATTAACCTTAATGTAAAATGATCTAATCGGGTCTTTGTTCGCCCTACCCTTGAAGTTTAATAGTACACATTGCTCGCCATTTCATGCGCTTTAAGATGCCGCCTAGCCCAGTACGCTATCTGAAATAGGAGCGACGTATGTTGAACAAATGTGATAGAATTACGCTGAATTCTTATATTAACCGTAATATAAAATGATCTAATCGGGTCTCTGTTCGCCCTAACCTAGAAGATTACTAGTGCATTTCACTCGTCATTTCATGCGCTTTGAGATGCCGCTTAGCCCAATAAGCAATCTGACATAGGAGCGACGTAAATTGAACAAATGTGATAGAATTTTTCTGAATTCTTAAATAAACCATAATATGAAATGATCTAATCGGGTCTCTGTTTGCCCTACCCTACAAGTTTAGCAGTGCATTTTACTCGCCGTTTCATACGCTTTGAGATGCCGCTTAGCCCAATACGATATCTGAAATAGGAGCGACGTAAATTGAACAAATGTGATAGAATTTCCCTGAATACTTATATTAACCTTAATGTAAAATGATCTAATCGGGTCTCTGTTCGCCCTACCCTAGGAGTTTAATAGTGCATTTCACTCGCCATTTCATGCGCTTTGAGATGCCGCTTAGCCCAATACGCTATCTGAAATAGGAGCGACGTAAATAGACCAATTGTGATAGAATTTCGCTGAATTCTTATATTAACCAAAATATAAAATGATCTAATCGGGTCTCTGATTGCCCTATCATAGAAGTTTAATAGTGCATTTTACTCGCCAATCCACGCGCTTTAAGATTCCGCCTAGCCCAGTACGCTATCTGAAATAGGAGCGACGTAAATTGAACAAATGTGATAGAATTTGGCTGAATTCTTAAATAAACCATAATATGAAATGATCTAATCGGGTCTCTGTTTGCCCTACCCTAGATGTTTAACAGTGCATTTTACTCGCCATTTCATGCGCTTTGAGATGCCGCTTAGCCCAATACGCTATCTGAAATAGGAGCGACGTAAATTGAACAAATGTGATAGAATTTCCCTGAATACTTATATTAACCTTAATGTAAAATGATCTAATCGGGTCTCTGTTCGCCCCACCCTAGAAGTGTAATAGTACATTTTACTCGCCAATCCACGCGCTTTAAGATTCCGCCTATCTCAGTACGCTATCTGAAATAGGAGCGACGTAAATTGAACAAATGTGATAGAATTTGGCTGAATTCTTAAATTAACCATAATATAAAATTATCTAATCGGGTCTCCGTTTGCCCTACCCTAGAAGTTTAACAGCGCATTTTAATCGCCATTTCATGCGCTTTGAGATGCAGCTTAGCCCAATACGCTATCTGAAATAGGAGCGACGTAAATTGAACAAATGTGATAGAATTTGGCTGAATTCTTAAATTAACCATAATATAAAATCATCTTATCGGGTCTCTGTTTGCCCTACCCTAGAAGTTTAATAGTGCATTTTACTCGCCATTTCATGCGCTTTGAGATGCCGCTTAGCCCAATACGCTATCTGAAATAGGAGCGACGTAAATTGAACAAGTGTGATGGAATTTCGGTGAATTCTTAAATTAACCATAATATAAAATGATCTAATCGGGTCTCTGTTTGCCCTACCCTAGAAGTTTAACAGTGCATTTTACTCGCCATTTCATGCGCTTTGAGATGCCGCTTAGCCCAATACGCTATCTGAAATTGGAGCGACGTAAATTGAACAAATGTGATAGAATTTCCCTGAAAACTTATATTAACCTTAATGTAAAATGATCTAATCGGGTCTCTGTTCGCCCTACCCTAGAAGTTTAATAGTGCATTTCACTCGCCATTTCATGCGCTTTGAGATGCCGCTTAGCCCAATACGCTATCTGAAATAGGAGCGACGTAAATAGAACAATTGTGATAGAATTTCGCTGAATTCTTATATTAACCAAAATATAAAATGATCTAATCGGGTCTCTGATTGCCCTATCATAGAAGTTTAATAGTACATTTTACTCGCCAATCCACGCGCTTTAAGATTCCGCCAACCCAGTACGCTATCTGAAATAGGAGAGACGTAAGTTGAACAAATGTGATAGAATTTGGCTGAATTCTTACATTATCCATAATATAAAATAATCTAATCGGGTCTGCGTTTGCCCTAACCTAGAAGTTTAACAGCGCATTTTAATCGCCATTTCTTGCGCTTTGAGATGCAGCTTAGCCCAATACGCTATCTGAAATAGGAGCGACGTAAATTGAACAAATGTGATAGAATTTCCCTGAATACTTATATTAACCTTAATGTAAAATGATCTAATCGGGTCTCTGTTCGCCCTACCCTAGAAGATTACTAGTGCATTTCACTCGTCATTTCATGCGCTTTGAGATGCCGCTTAGCGCAATAAGCAATCTGACATAGGAGCGACGTAAATTGAACAAATGTGATAGAATTTTTCTGAATTCTTAAATAAACCATAATATGAAATGATCTAATCGGGTCTCTGTTTGCCCTACCCTACAAGTTTAGCCGTGCATTTTACTCGCCGTTCCATACGCTTTGAGATGCCGCTTAGCCCAATACGATATCTGAAATAGGAGCGACGTAAATTGAACAAATGTGATAGAATTTCCCTGAATACTTATATTAACCTTAATGTAAAATGATCTAATCGGGTCTCTGTTCGCCCTACCCTAGGAGTTTAACAGTGCATTTCACTCGCCATTTCATGCGCTTTGAGATGCCGCTTACCCCAATACGCTATCTGAAATAGGAGCGACGTAAATTGAACAAATGTGATAGAATTTCCATGAAATCTTATATTAAACAAAATATAAAATGATCTAAACGGGATTCTGATTGCCCTATCATAGAAGTTTAGTAGTGCATTTTACTCGCCATTCCACGCGCTTTCAGATGCCGCCTAGACCAGTACGCTATCTGAAATAGGAGCGACGTAACTTGAACAAATGTGATAGAATTACGCTGAATTCTTATATTAGCGGTAATATAAAATGATCTAATCGGGTCTGTGTTTGCCTTATCCTAGGAGTTTAATAGCGCATTTTACTCGCCATTTCATGCGCTTTGCGATGCCGCTTAGCCCAATACGCTATCTGGAATAGGAGCGACGTAAATTGAACAAATGTGATAGAATTTCCGTGAATTCTTATATTAACCTTAATGTAAAATGATCCAATCGGGTCTCTGTTCGCCCTACCATAGAAGTCTAATAGTGCATTTCACTCGCCATTTCATGCGCTTTGAGATGCCGCTTAGGCCAATACGCTATCTTAAATAGGAGCGACGTAAGTTGAACAAATGTGATAGAATTACGCTGAATTCTTTTATTAACCATAATGTAAAATGATCTGCTCGGGTCTCTGTTCGCCCTAGCCTAGAAGTTTAATAGTGCATTTTATTCGCCATTTCATGCGCTTTGAGATGCCGCTTAGCCCAATACGCTATCTGAAATTGGAGCGACGTAAATTGAACAAATGTGATAGAATTTCGCTGAATTCTTAAATTAACCATAATATAAAATGATCCAATCGGGTCTCTGTTCGCCCTACCATAGAAGTCTAATAGTGCATTTCACTCGCCATTTCATGCGCTTTGAGATGCCGATTAGCCCAATACGCTATCTGAAATAGGAGCGACGTAAATTGAACAAATGTGATAGAATTTCCCTGAAATCTTATATTAAACAAAATATAAAATGATCTAATCGGGTCTCTGATTGCTCTATCATAGAAGTTTAGTAGTGCATTTTACTCGCCCTTCCACGCGCTTTAAGATGCCGCACAGGTAGGTAGGCTATCTGAAATAGGAGCGACGTAAGATGAACAAATGTGATAGAATTACGCTGAATTCTTATATTAACCGTAATATAAAATGAACTAATCGGGTCTCCGTTTGCCTTATCCTAGAAGTATAATAGCGCATTTTACGCGCCATTTCATGCGCTTTGAGAGGCCGCTTAGCCCAATACGCTATCTGAAATAGGAGCGACGTAAATTGAACAAATGTGATAGAATTTCCGTGAATTCTTATATAAACCTTAATGTAAAATGATCCAATCGGGTCTCTGTTCGCCCTACCATAGAAGTCTAATAGTGCATTTCACTCGCCATCTCATGCGCTTTGAGGTGCCGCTAGGCCCAGTACGCTATCTGAAATAGGAGCGACGTAAGTTGAACAAATGTGATAGAATTTCGCTGAATTCTTTTATTAACATTAATGTAAAATGATCTAATCGAGTCTCTGTTTGCCCTACCATAGAATTTTAATAGTGCATTCTACTCGCCATTCCACACGCTTTAAGATGCCGCCTATCCCAGTACGCTATCTGAAATAGGAGCGACGTAAATTGAACAAATGTGATAGAATTTTGCTGAATTCTTAAATTAACCATAATATAAAATGATCTAATCGGGTCTCTGTTTGCCCTACCCTAGAAGTTTAATAGTGCATTTCACTCGTCAATCCATGCGCTTTGAGATGCCGCTTAGCCCAATACGCTATCTGAAATAGGAGCGACGTAAATTGAACAAATGTGATAGAATTTCGCTGAATTCTTATATTAACCAAAATATAAAATGATCTAGTCGGGTCTCAGATTGCCCTATCATAGAAGTTTAATAGTGCATTTTACTCGCCATTCCACGCGCTTTAAGGTGCCGCCTAGCCCAGTACGCTATCTGAAATAGGAGCGACGTAAATTGAACAAATGTGATAGAATTTCCCTGAAATCTTATATTAAACAAAATATAAAATGATCTAATCGGGTCTCTGTTTGCCCTACCCAAGAACTTTAACTGTTCATTTCTCTCGCCATTTCATGCGCTTTGAGATGCCGCTTATACCAATACGCTATCTGAAATATCAGCGACGTAAATTGAACAAATGTGAGGGAATCGCGCTGAATTCTTATATTAACCTTAATGTAAAATATTCTAATCGGGTCTCTGTTCGCCCTACCCTAGAAGATTAATAGTGCATTTCACTCGTCATTTCATGCGCTTTGAGATGCCGCTGAGCCCAATAAGCTATCTGAAATAGGAGCCACGTAAATTGAACGAATGTGATAGAATTTTTCTGAATTCTTAAATAAACCATAATATGAAATGATCTAATCGGGTCTCTGTTTGCCTTACCCTAGAAGTGTAACAGTGCATTTTACTCGCTATTTCATGCGCTTTGAGATGCCGCTTAGCCCAATACGCTATCTGAAATAGGAGCGACGTAAATTGAACAAATGTGATAGAATTTCCCTGAATACTTATATTAACCTTAATGTAAAATGATCTAATCGGGTCTGTGATTGCCCTATCATAGAAGATTAATAGTGCAGTTTACTCTCCACTCCACGCGCTTTAAGATGCCGCCTAGCCCAGTACGCTATCTGAAATAGGAGCGACGTAAATTGAACAAATGTGATAGAATTACGCTGAATTCTTATATTAACCGTAATATAAAATGATGTAATCGGCTCTCTGTTCGCCCTACCCAAGAAGTTTAATAGTGCATTTCACTCGTCATTTCATGCGCTTTGCGATGCCGCTTAGCCCAATATGCTATCCGAAATAGGAGCGACGTAAATTGAACAAATGTGATAGAATTTTGCTGAATTCTTAAATTAACCATAATATAAAATGATGTAATCGGGTCTCTGTTTGCCCTACCCAAGAACTTTAATAGTGCATTTTACTCGCCATTTCATGCGCATTGAGATGCCGCTTAGCCCAATACGCTATCTGAAATAGGAGCGACGTAAATTGAACAAATATGATAGAGTTTCGCTGAATTCTTAAATTAACCATAATATAAAATGATCTTATCGGGTCTCTGTTTGCCCTACCCTAGAAGTTTAATAGTGCATTTTACGCGCCATTTCTTGCGCTTTGGGATGCCGCTTAGCCCAATACGATATCTGAAATATCAGCGACGTAAATTGAACAAATGTGATAGAATTACGCTGAATTCTTATATTAACCGTAATATAAAATGATCTAATCGGGTCTCTGTTTGCCTTATCCTAGAAGTTTAATAGTGCATTTCACTCGCCATTTCATGCGCTTTGAGATGGCGCTTAGCCCAATACGCTATCTGAAATAGGAGCGACGTAAATTGAACAAATGTGATAGAATGTGGCTGAATTCTTAAATTAACCATAATATAAAATCATCTTATCGGGTCTCTGTTTGCCCTACCCTAGAAGTTTAATAATGCATTTTACTCGCCATTTCTTGCGCTTTAAGATGCCGCCGAGCCCAGTACGCTATCTGAAGTAGGAGCGACGTAAGTTGAACAAATGTGATAGAATTACGCTGAATTCTTATATTAACCGTAATATAAAATGATCTAATCGGGTCTCTGTTTGCCTTACCCTAGAAGTTTAATAGTGCATTTTACTCGCCATTTCATGCGCTTTGAGATGCCGCTTAGCCCAATACGCAATCTGAAATAGGAGCGACGTAAACTGAACAAATGTGTTAGAATTTCCCGGAATTCTTATATACACCTTAATGTAAAATGATCTAATCGGGTCTTTGTTCGCCCTACCCTAGAAGTTTAATAGTGCATTTCATTCGCCATTTCATGCGCTTTGAGATGCCGCTTAGCCCAATAAGCTATCTGAAATAGGAGCGACGTAAATTGAACAAATGTGATAGAATTTCGCTGAATTCTTATATTAACCGTAATATAAAATGATCTAATCGGATCTCTGTTTGCCTTATCCTATAAGTTTAATAGTGCATTTCACTCGTCATTTCATGCGCTTTGAGATGCCGCTTAGCCCAATACGCAATCTGAAATAGGAGCGACGTAAATTGAACAAATGTGAGAGAATCTCGCTGAATACTTATATTAACTTTAATGTAAAATGATCTAATCGGGTCTCTGTTCGCCCTACCATAGAAGTTTAATAGTGCATTTCACTCGCCATTTCATGCGCTTTGAGATGCCGCTTAGCCCAATACGCTATCTGAAATAGGAGCGACGTAAATAGAACAATTGTGATAGAATTTCGCTGAATTCTTATATTAACCGTAATATAAAATGATCAAATCGGGTCTCTGTTTGCCTTATCCTAGAAGTTTAATAGTGCATTTCACTCGTCATTTCATGCGCTTTGAGATGCCGCTTAGCCCAATACGCCATCTGAAAGAGGAGCGACGTAAATTGCATAAATATGATAGAGTTTCGCTGAATTCTTAAATTAACCATAATATAAAATGATCTTATTGGGTCTCTGTTTGCCCTACCCTAGAAGTTTAATAGTGCATTTTACTCGCCATTTCTTGCGCTTTGAGATGCCGCTTAGCCCAATACGATATCTGAAATATCAGCGACGTAAATTGAACAAATGTGATAGAATTACGCTGAATTCTTATATTAACCGTAATATAAAATGATCTAATCGGGTCTCTGTTTGCCTTATCCTAGAAGTTTAATAGTGCATTTCACTCGCCATTTCATGCGCTTTGAGATGCATCTTAGCCCAATAAGCTATCTGAAATAGGAGCGACGTAAATTGAACAAATGTGATAGAATTTCGCTGAATTCTTATATTAACCAAAATATAAAATGATCTAATCGGGACTCTGATTCCCTATCATAGAAGTTTAGTAGTGCATTTTACTCGCCCTTCCACGCGCTTTGAGATGCCGCCTAGCCCAGTACGTTATCTGAAATAGGAGCGACGTAAGTTGAACGAATGTGATAGAATTACGCTGAATTCTTATATTAACCGTAATATAAAATGATCTAATCGGGTCTCTGTTTGCCTTACCCTAGAAGTTTAATAGTGCATTTTACTCGCCATTTCATGCGCTTTGAGATGCCGCTTAGCCCAATACGCTATCTGAAATAGGAGCGACGTAAATTGAACAAATGTGATAGAATTTCCCTGAATTCTTATATTAACCAAAATATAAAATGATCTAATCGGGTCTCTGTTTGCCCTATCATAGAAGTTTAATAGTGCATTTTACTCGCCAATCCACGCGCTTTAAGATTCCGTCTAGCCCAGCACGCTATCTGAAATAGGAGCGACGTAAATTGAACAAATGTGATAGAATTTGGCTGAATTCTTAAATTAACCATAATATAAAATGATCTAATCGGGTCTCCGTTTGCCCTACCCTAGAAGTTTAACAGTGCATTTTACACGCCATTTCATGCGCTTTGAGATGCCGCTTAGCCCAATACGCTATCTGAAATAGGAGCGACGTAAATTGAACAAATGTGATAGAATTTCCCTGAATACTTATATTAACCTTAACGTAAAATGATCTAATCGGGTCTCTGTTCGCCCTACCCTAGAAGTGTAATAGTGCATTTTACTCGCCAATCCACGCGCTTTAAGATTCCGCCTATCCCAGTACGCTATCTGAAATAGGAGCGACGTAAGTTGAACAAATGTGATAGAATTTGGCTGAATTCTTAAATTAACCATAATATAAAATTATCTAATCGGGTCTCCGTTTGCCCTACCCTAGAAGTTTAACAGCGCATTTTAATCGCCATTTCATGCGCTTTGAGATGCAGCTTAGCCCAATACGCTATCGGAAATAGGAGCGACGTAAGTTGAACAAATGTGATAGAATTACGCTGAATTCTTATATTAAACGTAATATTAAATGATCTAATCGGGTCTCTGTTTGCCTTACCCTAGAAGTTTAATAGTGCATTTTACTCGCCATTTCATGCGCTTTGAGATGCCGCTTAGCCCAATACGCTATCTGAAATAGGAGCGACGTAAATTGAACAAATGTGATAGAATTTCCCTGAATACTTATATTAACCTTAATGTAAAATGATCTAATCGGGTCTCTGTTCGCCCTACCCTAGAAGTGTAATAGTGCATTTTACTCGCCAATCCACGCGCTTTAAGATTCCGCCTATCCCAGTACGCTATCTGAAATAGGAGCGACGTAAGTTGAACAAATGTGATAGAATATGGCTGAATTCTTAAATTAACCATAATATAAAATTATCTAATCGGGTCTCCGTTTGCCCTACCCTAGAAGTTTAACAGCGCATTTTAATCGCCATTTCATGCGCTTTGAGATGCAGCTTAGCCCAATACGCTATCGGAAATAGGAGCGACGTAAGTTGAACAAATGTGATAGAATTTTTCTGAATTCTTAAATAAACCATAATATGAAATGATCTAATCGGGTCTCTGTTTGCCCTACCCTAGATGTTTAACAGTGCATTTTACTCGCCATTTCATGCGCTTTGAGATGCCGCTTAGCCCAATACGCTATCTGAAATAGGAGCGACGTAAATTGAACAAATGTGATAGAATTTCCCTGAATACTTATATTAACCTTAATGTAAAATGATCTAATCCGGTCTCTGTTCGCCCTACCCTAGAAGTGTAATAGTGCATTTCACTCGCCATTTCATGCGCTTTGAGATGACGCTTAGCCCAATACGCTATCTGAAATAGGAGCGACTTAAATAGAACAATTGTGATAGAATTTCGCTGAATTCTTATATTAACCAAAATATAAAATGATCTAATCGGGTCTCTGATTGCCCTATCATAGAAGTTTAATAGTGCATTTTACTCGCCAATCCACGCGCTTTAAGATTCCGCCTAGCCCAGTACGCTATCTGAAATAGGAGCGACGTAAATTGAACAAATGTGATAGAATTTGGCTGAATTCTTAAATTAACCATAATATAAAATGATCTAATCGGGTCTCTGTTTGCCCTACCCTAGAAGTTTAATAGTGCATTTTACTCGCCATTTCATGCGCTTTGAGATGACGCTTAGCCCAATACGCTATCTGAAATAGTAGCGACGTAAATTGAACAAATGTGATAGAATTTGGCTGAATTCTTAAATTAACCATAATATAAAATGATCTAATCGGGTCTCCGTTTGCCCTACCCTAGAAGTTTAACAGTGCATTTTACACGCCATTTCATGCGCTTTGAGATGCCGCTTAGCCCAATACGCTATCTGAAATTGGAGCGACGTAAATTGAACAAATGTGATAGAATTTCCCTGAAAACTTATATTAACCTTAATGTAAAATGATCTAATCGGGTCTCTGTTCGCCCTACCCTAGAAGTTTAATAGTGCATTTCACTCGCCATTTCATGCGCTTTGAGATGCCGCTTAGCCCAATACGCTATCTGAAATAGGAGCGACGTAAATAGAACAATTGTGATAGAATTTCGCTGAATTCTTATATTAACCAAAATATAAAATGATCTAATCGGGTCTCTGATTGCCCTATCATAGAAGTTTAATAGTGCATTTTACTCGCCAATCCACGCGCTTTAAGATTCCGCCTATCCCAGTACGCTATCTGAAATAGGAGCGACGTAAATTGAACAAATGTGATAGAATTTGGCTGAATTCTTAAATTAACCATAATATAAAATCATCTTATCGGGTCTCTGTTTGCCCTACCCTAGAAGTTTAATAGTGCATTTTACTCGCCATTTTATGCGCTTTGAGATGCCGCTTAGCCCAATACGCTATCTGAAATAGGAGCGACGTAAATTGAACAAATGTGATAGAATTTCCCTGAAATCTTATATTAAACAAAATATAAAATGATCTAAACGGGACTCTGATTGCCCTATCATAGAAGTTTAGTAGTGCATTTTACTCGCCCTTCCACGTGCTTTAAGATGCCGCCTAGCCCAGTACACTATCTGAAATAGGAGCGACGTATGTTGAACAAATGTGATAGAATTACGCTGAATTAATATATTAACCTTAATGTAAAATGATCTAATCGGGTCTTTGTTCGCCCTACCCTTGAAGTTTAATAGTACACATTGCTCGCCATTTCATGCGCTTTAAGATGCCGCCTAGCCCAGTACGCTATCTGAAATAGGAGCGACGTATGTTGAACAAATGTGATAGAATTACGCTGAATTCTTATATTAACCGTAATATAAAATGATCTAATCGGGTCTCTGTTCGCCCTAACCTAGAAGATTACTAGTGCATTTCACTCGTCATTTCATGCGCTTTGAGATGCCGCTTAGCCCAATAAGCAATCTGACATAGGAGCGACGTAAATTGAACAAATGTGATAGAATTTTTCTGAATTCTTAAATAAACCATAATATGAAATGATCTAATCGGGTCTCTGTTTGCCCTACCCTACAAGTTTAGCAGTGCATTTTACTCGCCGTTTCATACGCTTTGAGATGCCGCTTAGCCCAATACGATATCTGAAATAGGAGCGACGTAAATTGAACAAATGTGATAGAATTTCCCTGAATACTTATATTAACCTTAATGTAAAATGATCTAATCGGGTCTCTGTTCGCCCTACCCTAGGAGTTTAATAGTGCATTTCACTCGCCATTTCATGCGCTTTGAGATGCCGCTTAGCCCAATACGCTATCTGAAATAGGAGCGACGTAAATAGACCAATTGTGATAGAATTTCGCTGAATTCTTATATTAACCAAAATATAAAATGATCTAATCGGGTCTCTGATTGCCCTATCATAGAAGTTTAATAGTGCATTTTACTCGCCAATCCACGCGCTTTAAGATTCCGCCTAGCCCAGTACGCTATCTGAAATAGGAGCGACGTAAATTGAACAAATGTGATAGAATTTGGCTGAATTCTTAAATAAACCATAATATGAAATGATCTAATCGGGTCTCTGTTTGCCCTACCCTAGATGTTTAACAGTGCATTTTACTCGCCATTTCATGCGCTTTGAGATGCCGCTTAGCCCAATACGCTATCTGAAATAGGAGCGACGTAAATTGAACAAATGTGATAGAATTTCCCTGAATACTTATATTAACCTTAATGTAAAATGATCTAATCGGGTCTCTGTTCGCCCCACCCTAGAAGTGTAATAGTACATTTTACTCGCCAATCCACGCGCTTTAAGATTCCGCCTATCTCAGTACGCTATCTGAAATAGGAGCGACGTAAATTGAACAAATGTGATAGAATTTGGCTGAATTCTTAAATTAACCATAATATAAAATTATCTAATCGGGTCTCCGTTTGCCCTACCCTAGAAGTTTAACAGCGCATTTTAATCGCCATTTCATGCGCTTTGAGATGCAGCTTAGCCCAATACGCTATCTGAAATAGGAGCGACGTAAATTGAACAAATGTGATAGAATTTGGCTGAATTCTTAAATTAACCATAATATAAAATCATCTTATCGGGTCTCTGTTTGCCCTACCCTAGAAGTTTAATAGTGCATTTTACTCGCCATTTCATGCGCTTTGAGATGCCGCTTAGCCCAATACGCTATCTGAAATAGGAGCGACGTAAATTGAACAAGTGTGATGGAATTTCGGTGAATTCTTAAATTAACCATAATATAAAATGATCTAATCGGGTCTCTGTTTGCCCTACCCTAGAAGTTTAACAGTGCATTTTACTCGCCATTTCATGCGCTTTGAGATGCCGCTTAGCCCAATACGCTATCTGAAATTGGAGCGACGTAAATTGAACAAATGTGATAGAATTTCCCTGAAAACTTATATTAACCTTAATGTAAAATGATCTAATCGGGTCTCTGTTCGCCCTACCCTAGAAGTTTAATAGTGCATTTCACTCGCCATTTCATGCGCTTTGAGATGCCGCTTAGCCCAATACGCTATCTGAAATAGGAGCGACGTAAATAGAACAATTGTGATAGAATTTCGCTGAATTCTTATATTAACCAAAATATAAAATGATCTAATCGGGTCTCTGATTGCCCTATCATAGAAGTTTAATAGTACATTTTACTCGCCAATCCACGCGCTTTAAGATTCCGCCAACCCAGTACGCTATCTGAAATAGGAGAGACGTAAGTTGAACAAATGTGATAGAATTTGGCTGAATTCTTACATTATCCATAATATAAAATAATCTAATCGGGTCTGCGTTTGCCCTAACCTAGAAGTTTAACAGCGCATTTTAATCGCCATTTCTTGCGCTTTGAGATGCAGCTTAGCCCAATACGCTATCTGAAATAGGAGCGACGTAAATTGAACAAATGTGATAGAATTTCCCTGAATACTTATATTAACCTTAATGTAAAATGATCTAATCGGGTCTCTGTTCGCCCTACCCTAGAAGATTACTAGTGCATTTCACTCGTCATTTCATGCGCTTTGAGATGCCGCTTAGCGCAATAAGCAATCTGACATAGGAGCGACGTAAATTGAACAAATGTGATAGAATTTTTCTGAATTCTTAAATAAACCATAATATGAAATGATCTAATCGGGTCTCTGTTTGCCCTACCCTACAAGTTTAGCCGTGCATTTTACTCGCCGTTTCATACGCTTTGAGATGCCGCTTAGCCCAATACGATATCTGAAATAGGAGCGACGTAAATTGAACAAATGTGATAGAATTTCCCTGAATACTTATATTAACCTTAATGTAAAATGATCTAATCGGGTCTCTGTTCGCCCTACCCTAGGAGTTTAACAGTGCATTTCACTCGCCATTTCATGCGCTTTGAGATGCCGCTTACCCCAATACGCTATCTGAAATAGGAGCGACGTAAATTGAACAAATGTGATAGAATTTCCATGAAATCTTATATTAAACAAAATATAAAATGATCTAAACGGGATTCTGATTGCCCTATCATAGAAGTTTAGTAGTGCATTTTACTCGCCATTCCACGCGCTTTCAGATGCCGCCTAGACCAGTACGCTATCTGAAATAGGAGCGACGTAACTTGAACAAATGTGATAGAATTACGCTGAATTCTTATATTAGCGGTAATATAAAATGATCTAATCGGGTCTGTGTTTGCCTTATCCTAGGAGTTTAATAGCGCATTTTACTCGCCATTTCATGCGCTTTGCGATGCCGCTTAGCCCAATACGCTATCTGGAATAGGAGCGACGTAAATTGAACAAATGTGATAGAATTTCCGTGAATTCTTATATTAACCTTAATGTAAAATGATCCAATCGGGTCTCTGTTCGCCCTACCATAGAAGTCTAATAGTGCATTTCACTCGCCATTTCATGCGCTTTGAGATGCCGCTTAGGCCAATACGCTATCTTAAATAGGAGCGACGTAAGTTGAACAAATGTGATAGAATTACGCTGAATTCTTTTATTAACCATAATGTAAAATGATCTGCTCGGGTCTCTGTTCGCCCTAGCCTAGAAGTTTAATAGTGCATTTTATTCGCCATTTCATGCGCTTTGAGATGCCGCTTAGCCCAATACGCTATCTGAAATTGGAGCGACGTAAATTGAACAAATGTGATAGAATTTCGCTGAATTCTTAAATTAACCATAATATAAAATGATCCAATCGGGTCTCTGTTCGCCCTACCATAGAAGTCTAATAGTGCATTTCACTCGCCATTTCATGCGCTTTGAGATGCCGATTAGCCCAATACGCTATCTGAAATAGGAGCGACGTAAATTGAACAAATGTGATAGAATTTCCCTGAAATCTTATATTAAACAAAATATAAAATGATCTAATCGGGTCTCTGATTGCTCTATCATAGAAGTTTAGTAGTGCATTTTACTCGCCCTTCCACGCGCTTTAAGATGCCGCACAGGTAGGTAGGCTATCTGAAATAGGAGCGACGTAAGATGAACAAATGTGATAGAATTACGCTGAATTCTTATATTAACCGTAATATAAAATGAACTAATCGGGTCTCCGTTTGCCTTATCCTAGAAGTATAATAGCGCATTTTACGCGCCATTTCATGCGCTTTGAGAGGCCGCTTAGCCCAATACGCTATCTGAAATAGGAGCGACGTAAATTGAACAAATGTGATAGAATTTCCGTGAATTCTTATATAAACCTTAATGTAAAATGATCCAATCGGGTCTCTGTTCGCCCTACCATAGAAGTCTAATAGTGCATTTCACTCGCCATCTCATGCGCTTTGAGGTGCCGCTAGGCCCAGTACGCTATCTGAAATAGGAGCGACGTAAGTTGAACAAATGTGATAGAATTTCGCTGAATTCTTTTATTAACATTAATGTAAAATGATCTAATCGAGTCTCTGTTTGCCCTACCATAGAATTTTAATAGTGCATTCTACTCGCCATTCCACACGCTTTAAGATGCCGCCTATCCCAGTACGCTATCTGAAATAGGAGCGACGTAAATTGAACAAATGTGATAGAATTTTGCTGAATTCTTAAATTAACCATAATATAAAATGATCTAATCGGGTCTCTGTTTGCCCTACCCTAGAAGTTTAATAGTGCATTTCACTCGTCAATCCATGCGCTTTGAGATGCCGCTTAGCCCAATACGCTATCTGAAATAGGAGCGACGTAAATTGAACAAATGTGATAGAATTTCGCTGAATTCTTATATTAACCAAAATATAAAATGATCTAGTCGGGTCTCAGATTGCCCTATCATAGAAGTTTAATAGTGCATTTTACTCGCCATTCCACGCGCTTTAAGGTGCCGCCTAGCCCAGTACGCTATCTGAAATAGGAGCGACGTAAATTGAACAAATGTGATAGAATTTCCCTGAAATCTTATATTAAACAAAATATAAAATGATCTAATCGGGTCTCTGTTTGCCCTACCCAAGAACTTTAACTGTTCATTTCTCTCGCCATTTCATGCGCTTTGAGATGCCGCTTATACCAATACGCTATCTGAAATATCAGCGACGTAAATTGAACAAATGTGAGAGAATCGCGCTGAATTCTTATATTAACCTTAATGTAAAATATTCTAATCGGGTCTCTGTTCGCCCTACCCTAGAAGATTAATAGTGCATTTCACTCGTCATTTCATGCGCTTTGAGATGCCGCTGAGCCCAATAAGCTATCTGAAATAGGAGCCACGTAAATTGAACGAATGTGATAGAATTTTTCTGAATTCTTAAATAAACCATAATATGAAATGATCTAATCGGGTCTCTGTTTGCCTTACCCTAGAAGTTTAACAGTGCATTTTACTCGCTATTTCATGCGCTTTGAGATGCCGCTTAGCCCAATACGCTATCTGAAATAGGAGCGACGTAAATTGAACAAATGTGATAGAATTTCCCTGAATACTTATATTAACCTTAATGTAAAATGATCTAATCGGGTCTGTGATTGCCCTATCATAGAAGATTAATAGTGCAGTTTACTCTCCACTCCACGCGCTTTAAGATGCCGCCTAGCCCAGTACGCTATCTGAAATAGGAGCGACGTAAATTGAACAAATGTGATAGAATTACGCTGAATTCTTATATTAACCGTAATATAAAATGATGTAATCGGCTCTCTGTTCGCCCTACCCAAGAAGTTTAATAGTGCATTTCACTCGTCATTTCATGCGCTTTGCGATGCCGCTTAGCCCAATATGCTATCCGAAATAGGAGCGACGTAAATTGAACAAATGTGATAGAATTTTGCTGAATTCTTAAATTAACCATAATATAAAATGATGTAATCGGGTCTCTGTTTGCCCTACCCAAGAACTTTAATAGTGCATTTTACTCGCCATTTCATGCGCATTGAGATGCCGCTTAGCCCAATACGCTATCTGAAATAGGAGCGACGTAAATTGAACAAATATGATAGAGTTTCGCTGAATTCTTAAATTAACCATAATATAAAATGATCTTATCGGGTCTCTGTTTGCCCTACCCTAGAAGTTTAATAGTGCATTTTACGCGCCATTTCTTGCGCTTTGGGATGCCGCTTAGCCCAATACGATATCTGAAATATCAGCGACGTAAATTGAACAAATGTGATAGAATTACGCTGAATTCTTATATTAACCGTAATATAAAATGATCTAATCGGGTCTCTGTTTGCCTTATCCTAGAAGTTTAATAGTGCATTTCACTCGCCATTTCATGCGCTTTGAGATGGCGCTTAGCCCAATACGCTATCTGAAATAGGAGCGACGTAAATTGAACAAATGTGATAGAATGTGGCTGAATTCTTAAATTAACCATAATATAAAATCATCTTATCGGGTCTCTGTTTGCCCTACCCTAGAAGTTTAATAATGCATTTTACTCGCCATTTCTTGCGCTTTAAGATGCCGCCGAGCCCAGTACGCTATCTGAAGTAGGAGCGACGTAAGTTGAACAAATGTGATAGAATTACGCTGAATTCTTATATTAACCGTAATATAAAATGATCTAATCGGGTCTCTGTTTGCCTTACCCTAGAAGTTTAATAGTGCATTTTACTCGCCATTTCATGCGCTTTGAGATGCCGCTTAGCCCAATACGCAATCTGAAATAGGAGCGACGTAAACTGAACAAATGTGATAGAATTTCCCGGAATTCTTATATACACCTTAATGTAAAATGATCTAATCGGGTCTTTGTTCGCCCTACCCTAGAAGTTTAATAGTGCATTTCATTCGCCATTTCATGCGCTTTGAGATGCCGCTTAGCCCAATAAGCTATCTGAAATAGGAGCGACGTAAATTGAACAAATGTGATAGAATTTCGCTGAATTCTTATATTAACCGTAATATAAAATGATCTAATCGGATCTCTGTTTGCCTTATCCTATAAGTTTAATAGTGCATTTCACTCGTCATTTCATGCGCTTTGAGATGCCGCTTAGCCCAATACGCAATCTGAAATAGGAGCGACGTAAATTGAACAAATGTGAGAGAATCTCGCTGAATACTTATATTAACTTTAATGTAAAATGATCTAATCGGGTCTCTGTTCGCCCTACCATAGAAGTTTAATAGTGCATTTCACTCGCCATTTCATGCGCTTTGAGATGCCGCTTAGCCCAATACGCTATCTGAAATAGGAGCGACGTAAATAGAACAATTGTGATAGAATTTCGCTGAATTCTTATATTAACCGTAATATAAAATGATCAAATCGGGTCTCTGTTTGCCTTATCCTAGAAGTTTAATAGTGCATTTCACTCGTCATTTCATGCGCTTTGAGATGCCGCTTAGCCCAATACGCCATCTGAAAGAGGAGCGACGTAAATTGCATAAATATGATAGAGTTTCGCTGAATTCTTAAATTAACCATAATATAAAATGATCTTATTGGGTCTCTGTTTGCCCTACCCTAGAAGTTTAATAGTGCATTTTACTCGCCATTTCTTGCGCTTTGAGATGCCGCTTAGCCCAATACGATATCTGAAATATCAGCGACGTAAATTGAACAAATGTGATAGAATTACGCTGAATTCTTATATTAACCGTAATATAAAATGATCTAATCGGGTCTCTGTTTGCCTTATCCTAGAAGTTTAATAGTGCATTTCACTCGCCATTTCATGCGCTTTGAGATGCATCTTAGCCCAATAAGCTATCTGAAATAGGAGCGACGTAAATTGAACAAATGTGATAGAATTTCGCTGAATTCTTATATTAACCAAAATATAAAATGATCTAATCGGGACTCTGATTCCCTATCATAGAAGTTTAGTAGTGCATTTTACTCGCCCTTCCACGCGCTTTAAGATGCCGCCTAGCCCAGTACGTTATCTGAAATAGGAGCGACGTAAGTTGAACGAATGTGATAGAATTACGCTGAATTCTTATATTAACCGTAATATAAAATGATCTAATCGGGTCTCTGTTTGCCTTACCCTAGAAGTTTAATAGTGCATTTTACTCGCCATTTCATGCGCTTTGAGATGCCGCTTAGCCCAATACGCTATCTGAAATAGGAGCGACGTAAATTGAACAAATGTGATAGAATTTCCCTGAATTCTTATATTAACCAAAATATAAAATGATCTAATCGGGTCTCTGTTTGCCCTATCATAGAAGTTTAATAGTGCATTTTACTCGCCAATCCACGCGCTTTAAGATTCCGTCTAGCCCAGCACGCTATCTGAAATAGGAGCGACGTAAATTGAACAAATGTGATAGAATTTGGCTGAATTCTTAAATTAACCATAATATAAAATGATCTAATCGGGTCTCCGTTTGCCCTACCCTAGAAGTTTAACAGTGCATTTTACACGCCATTTCATGCGCTTTGAGATGCCGCTTAGCCCAATACGCTATCTGAAATAGGAGCGACGTAAATTGAACAAATGTGATAGAATTTCCCTGAATACTTATATTAACCTTAACGTAAAATGATCTAATCGGGTCTCTGTTCGCCCTACCCTAGAAGTGTAATAGTGCATTTTACTCGCCAATCCACGCGCTTTAAGATTCCGCCTATCCCAGTACGCTATCTGAAATAGGAGCGACGTAAGTTGAACAAATGTGATAGAATTTGGCTGAATTCTTAAATTAACCATAATATAAAATTATCTAATCGGGTCTCCGTTTGCCCTACCCTAGAAGTTTAACAGCGCATTTTAATCGCCATTTCATGCGCTTTGAGATGCAGCTTAGCCCAATACGCTATCGGAAATAGGAGCGACGTAAGTTGAACAAATGTGATAGAATTTTTCTGAATTCTTAAATAAACCATAATATGAAATGATCTAATCGGGTCTCTGTTTGCCCTACCCTAGATGTTTAACAGTGCATTTTACTCGCCATTTCATGCGCTTTGAGATGCCGCTTAGCCCAATACGCTATCTGAAATAGGAGCGACGTAAATTGAACAAATGTGATAGAATTTCCCTGAATACTTATATTAACCTTAATGTAAAATGATCTAATCCGGTCTCTGTTCGCCCTACCCTAGAAGTGTAATAGTGCATTTCACTCGCCATTTCATGCGCTTTGAGATGACGCTTAGCCCAATACGCTATCTGAAATAGAAGCGACTTAAATAGAACAATTGTGATAGAATTTCGCTGAATTCTTATATTAACCAAAATATAAAATGATCTAATCGGGTCTCTGATTGCCCTATCATAGAAGTTTAATAGTGCATTTTACTCGCCAATCCACGCGCTTTAAGATTCCGCCTAGCCCAGTACGCTATCTGAAATAGGAGCGACGTAAATTGAACAAATGTGATAGAATTTGGCTGAATTCTTAAATTAACCATAATATAAAATGATCTAATCGGGTCTCTGTTTGCCCTACCCTAGAAGTTTAATAGTGCATTTTACTCGCCATTTCATGCGCTTTGAGATGACGCTTAGCCCAATGCGCTATCTGAAATAGTAGCGACGTAAATTGAACAAATGTGATAGAATTTGGCTGAATTCTTAAATTAACCATAATATAAAATGATCTAATCGGGTCTCCGTTTGCCCTACCCTAGAAGTTTAACAGTGCATTTTACACGCCATTTCATGTGCTTTGAGATGCCGCTTAGCCCAATACGCTATCTGAAATTGGAGCGACGTAAATTGAACAAATGTGATAGAATTTCCCTGAAAACTTATATTAACCTTAATGTAAAATGATCTAATCGGGTCTCTGTTCGCCCTACCCTAGAAGTTTAATAGTGCATTTCACTCGCCATTTCATGCGCTTTGAGATGCCGCTTAGCCCAATACGCTATCTGAAATAGGAGCGACGTAAATAGAACAATTGTGATAGAATTTCGCTGAATTCTTATATTAACCAAAATATAAAATGATCTAATCGGGTCTCTGATTGTCCTATCATAGAAGTTTGATAGTGCATTTTACTCGCCAATCCACGCGCTTTAAGATTCCGCCTATCCCAGTACGCTATCTGAAATAGGAGCGACGTAAATTGAACAAATGTGATAGAATTTGGCTGAATTCTTAAATTAACCATAATATAAAATCATCTTATCGGGTCTCTGTTTGCCCTACCCTAGAAGTTTAATAGTGCATTTTACTCGCCATTTTATGCGCTTTGAGATGCCGCTTAGCCCAATACGCTATCTGAAATAGGAGCGACGTAAATTGAACAAATGTGATAGAATTTCCCTGAAATCTTATATTAAACAAAATATAAAATGATCTAAACGGGACTCTGATTGCCCTATCATAGAAGTTTAGTAGTGCATTTTACTCGCCCTTCCACGTGCTTTAAGATGCCGCCTAGCCCAGTACACTATCTGAAATAGGAGCGACGTATGTTGAACAAATGTGATAGAATTACGCTGAATTCTTATATTAACCGTAATATAAAATGATCTAATCGGGTCTCTGTTCGCCCTACCCTAGAAGATTACTAGTGCATTTCACTCGTCATTTCATGCGCTTTGAGATGCCGCTTAGCCCAATAAGCAATCTGACATAGGAGCGACGTAAATTGAACAAATGTGATAGAATTTTTCTGAATTCTTAAATAAACCATAATATGAAATGATCTAATCGGGTCTCTGTTTGCCCTACCCTACAAGTTTAGCCGTGCATTTTACTCGCCGTTTCATACGCTTTGAGATGCCGCTTAGCCCAATACGATATCAGAAATAGGAGCGACGTAAATTGAACAAATGTGATAGAATTTCCCTGAATACTTATATTAACCTTAATGTAAAATGATCTAATCGGGTCTCTGTTCGCCCTACCCTAGGAGTTTAATAGTGCATTTCACTCGCCATTTCATGCGCTTTGAGATGCCGCTTAGCCCAATACTCTATCTGAAATAGGAGCGACGTAAATAGAACAATTGTGATAGAATTTCGCTGAATTCTTATATTAACCAAAATATAAAATGATCTAATCGGGTCTCTGTTTGCCTTATCCTAGAAGTTTAATAGTGCATTTCACTCGTCATTTCATGCGCTTTGAGATGCCTCTTAGCCCAATAAGCTATCTGAAATAGGAGCGACGTAAATTGAACAAATGTGATAGAATTTGGCTGAATTCTTAAATTAACCATAATATAAAATGATCTAATCGGGTCTCTGTTTGCCTTACCCTAGAAGTATAATAGTGCATTTTACTCGCCATTTCATGCGCTTTGAGATCCCGCTTAGCCCAATACGCTATCTGCAATAGGAGCGACGTAAATTGAACAAATGTGATAGAATTTCGCTGAATTCTTAAATTAACCATAACATAAAATGATCTAATCGGGTCTCTGTCTGCCCTATCATAGAAGTTTAATAGCGCATTTCACTCGTCATTTCATGCGCTTTGAGATGCCGCCTAGCCCACTACGCTATCTGAAATAGGAGCGACGTAAGTTGAACAAATGTGATAGAATTACGCTGAATTAATATATTAACCTTAATGTAAAATGATCTAATCGGGTCTTTGTTCGCCCTACCCTTGAAGTTTAATAGTGCACATTGCTCGCCATTTCATGCGCTTTAAGATGCCGCCTAGCCCAGTACGCTATCTGAAATAGGAGCGACGTATGTTGAACAAATGTGATAGAATTACGCTGAATTCTTATATTAACCGTAATATAAAATGATCTAATCGGGTCTCTGTTCGCCCTAACCTAGAAGATTACTAGTGCATTTCACTCGTCATTTCATGCGCTTTGAGATGCCGCTTAGCCCAATAAGCAATCTGACATAGGAGCGACGTAAATTGAACAAATGTGATAGAATTTTTCTGAATTCTTAAATAAACCATAATATGAAATGATCTAATCGGGTCTCTGTTTGCCCTACCCTACAAGTTTAGCAGTGCATTTTACTCGCCGTTTCATACGCTTTGAGATGCCGCTTAGCCCAATACGATATCTGAAATAGGAGCGACGTAAATTGAACAAATGTGATAGAATTTCCCTGAATACTTATATTAACCTTAATGTAAAATGATCTAATCGGGTCTCTGTTCGCCCTACCCTAGGAGTTTAATTGTGCATTTCACTCGCCATTTCATGCGCTTTGAGATGCCGCTTAGCCCAATACGCTATCTGAAATAGGAGCGACGTAAATAGACCAATTGTGATAGAATTTCGCTGAATTCTTATATTAACCAAAATATGAAATGATCTAATCGGGTCTCTGATTGCCCTATCATAGAAGTTTAATAGTGCATTTTACTCGCCAATCCACGCGCTTTAAGATTCCGCCTAGCCCAGTACGCTATCTGAAATAGGAGCGACGTAAATTGAACAAATGTGATAGAATTTGGCTGAATTCTTAAATTATCCATAATATAAAATGATCTAATCGGGTCTCCGTTTGCCCTACCCTAGAAGTTTAACAGCGCATTTTAATCGCCATTTCTTGCGCTTTGAGATGCAGCTTAGCCCAATACGCTATCTGAAATAGGAGCGACGTAAATTGAACAAATGTGATAGAATTTTTCTGAATTCTTAAATAAACCATAATATGAAATGATCTAATCGGGTCTCTGTTTGCCCTACCCTAGATGTTTAACAGTGCATTTTACTCGCCATTTCATGCGCTTTGAGATGCCGCTTAGCCCAATACGCTATCTGAAATAGGAGCGACGTAAATTGAACAAATGTGATAGAATTTCCCTGAATACTTATATTAACCTTAATGTAAAATGATCTAATCGGGTCTCTGTTCGCCCCACCCTAGAAGTGTAATAGTACATTTTACTCGCCAATCCACGCGATTTAAGATTCCGCCTATCCCAGTACACTATCTGAAATAGGAGCGACGTAAATTGAACAAATGTGATAGAATTTGGCTGAATTCTTAAATTAACCATAATATAAAATTATCTAATCGGGTCTCCGTTTGCCCTACCCTAGAAGTTTAACAGCGCATTTTAATCGCCATTTCATGCGCTTTGAGATGCAGCTTAGCCCAATACGCTATCTGAAATAGGAGCGACGTAAATTGAACAAATGTGATAGAATTTGGCTGAATTCTTAAATTAACCATAATATAAAATCATCTTATCGGGTCTCTGTTTGCCCTACCCTAGAAGTTTAATAGTGCATTTTACTCGCCATTTCATGCGCTTTGAGATGCCGCTTAGCCCAATACGCTATCTGAAATAGGAGCGACGTAAATTGAACAAATGTGATAGAATTTGGCTGAATCCTTAAATTAACTATAATATAAAATGATCTAATCGGGTCTCTGTTTGCCCTACCCTAGAAGTGTAATAGTGCATTTCACTTGCCATTTCATGCGCTTTGAGATGGCGCTTAGCCCAATACGCTATCTGAAATAGGACCGACGTAAATTGAACAAATGTGATAGAATTTGGCTGAATTCTTAAATTAACCATAATATAAAATGATCTAATCGGGTCTCTGTTTGCCTTACCCTAGAAGTTTAATAGTGCATTTTACTCGCCATTTCATGCGCTTTGAGATCCCGCTTAGCCCAATACGCTATCTGCAATAGGAGCGACGTAAATTGAACAAATGTGATAGAATTTCGCTGAATTCTTAAATTAACCATAACATAAAATGATCTAATCGGGTCTCTGTCTGCCCTATCATAGAAGTTTAATAGTGCATTTCACTCGTCATTTCATGCGCTTTGAGATGCCGCCTAGCCCAGTACGCTATCTGAAATAGGAGCGACGTAAGTTGAACAAATGTGATAGAATTTTTCTGAATTCTTAAATAAACCATAATATGAAATGATCTAATCGGGTCTCTGTTTGCCCTACCCTAGATGTTTAACAGTGCATTTTACTCGCCATTTCATGCGCTTTGAGATGCCGCTTAGCCCAATACGCTATCTGAAATAGGAGCGACGTAAATAGAACAAATGTGATAGAATTTCCCTGAATACTTATATTAACCTTAATGTAAAATGATCTAATCCGGTCTCTGTTCGCCCTACCCTAGAAGTGTAATAGTGCATTTCACTCGCCATTTCATGCGCTTTGAGATGACGCTTAGCCCAATACGCTATCTGAAATAGGAGCGACTTAAATAGAACAATTGTGATAGAATTTCGCTGAATTCTTATATTAACCAAAATATAAAATGATCTAATCGGGTCTCTGATTGCCCTATCATAGAAGTTTAATAGTGCATTTTACTCGCCCTTCCACGCGCTTTAAGATGCCGCCTAGCCCAGCACGCTATCTGAAATAGGAGCGACGTAAGTTGAACAAATGTGATAGAATTTGGCTGAATTCTTAAATTAACCATAATATAAAATGATCTAATCGGGTCTCTGTTTACCCTATCATAGATGTTTAATAGTGCATTTCACTCGTCATTTCATGCGCTTTAAGATTCCGCCTAGCCCAGTACGCTATCTGAAATAGGAGCGAGGTAAATTGAACAAACGTGATAGAATTTCCCTGAATTCTTATATTAACCTTAATGTAAAATGATCTAATCGGTTCTCTGTTCGCCCTACCCTAGGAGTTTAATAGTGCCTTTCACTCGTCATTTCATGCGCTTTGAGATGCCGCTTAGCCCAATACGCTATCTGAAATAGGAGCGACGTAAATTGAACACTTGTGATAGAATTTCGCTGAATTCTTATATTAACCAAAATATAAAATGATCTAGTCGGGTCTCTGATTGCCCTATCATAGAAGTTTAATAGTGCATTTTGATCGCCATTCCACGCGCTTTAAGATGCCGCCTAGCCCAGTACGCTATCTGAAATTGGAGCGACGTAAATTAAACAAATGTGACAGAATTTTGCTGTCATCTTAAATTAACCATAATATAAAATGATCTAATCGGGTCTCTGTTTGCCATACCCTACAAGTTTAGCAGTGCATTTTACTCGCCATTCCATGCGCTTTGAGATGCCGCTTAGCCCAATACGCTATCTGAAATAGGAGCGACGTAAATTGAACAAATGTGATAGAATTTGCCTGAATTCTTATATTAACCTTAATGTAAAATGATCTAAACGGGACTCTGATTGCCCTATCATAGAAGTTTAGTAGTGCATTTTGCTCGCTCTTCCACGTGCTTTAAGATGCCGCCTAGCCCAGTACACTATCTGAAATAGGAGCGACGTATGTTGAACAAATGTGATAGAATTACGCTGAATTCTTATATTAGCCGTAATATAAAATGATCTAATCGGGTCTCTGTTCGCACTATCCTAGAAGATTACTAGTGCATTTCACTCGTCATTTCATGAGCTTTGAGATGCCGCTTAGCCCAGTACGCTATCTGAAATAGGAGCGACGTAAGTTGAACCAATGTGATAGAATTACACTGAATTATTATATTAACCGTAATATAAAATGATCTAATCGGGTCTCTGTTTGCCTTATCCTAGAAGTTTAATAGTGCATTTTACTCGCCATTTCATGCGCATTGAGATGCCGCTTAGCCCAATACGCTATCTGAAATAGGAGCGACGTAAATTGAACAAATATGATAGAGTTTCGCTGAATTCTTAAATTAACCATAACATAAAATGATCTTATCCGGTCTCTGTTTGCCCTACCCTAGAAGTTTAATAGTGCATTTCACTCGTCATTTCATGCGCTTTGAGATGCCGCTTAGCCCAATAAGCTATCTGAAATAGGAGCGACGTAAGTTGAACCAATGTGATAGAATTACACTGAATTATTATATTAACCGTAATATAAAATGATCTAATCGGGTCTCTGCTAGCCCTATCATAGAAGTTTAATAGTGCATTTTACCCGCCATTCCACGCGCTTTAAGATGCCGCCTAGCCCAGTACGCTATCTGAAATAGGAGCGACGTACGTTGAACAAATGTGATAGAGTTACGCTGAATTCTTATATTAACCGTAATATAAAATGATCGAATCGTGTCTCTGTTTGCCTTATCCTAGAAGTTTAATAGTGCATTTTACTCGCCATTTCATGCGCATTGAGATGCCTCTTAGCCCAATACGCTATCTGAAATATCAGCGACGTAAATTGAACAAATGTGAGAGACTTTCGCTGAATTCTTATATTAACCTAAATGTAAAGTGTTCTAATCGGGTCTCTGTTCGCCCTACCCTAGAAGATTAATAATGCATTTCACTCGTCATTTCATGCGCTTTGAGATGCCGCTTTGCTCAATTAGCTATCTGAAATAGGAGCGACGTAAATTGAACAAATGTGATAGTATTTCGCTGAATTCTTAAATTAACCATAATATAAAATGATCTAATCGGGTCTCTGTTTGCCCTACCCTAGAAGCTTCATAGTGCATTTCACTCGTCAATTCATACGCTTTGCGATGCCGCTTAGCCCAATACGCTATCTGAAATAGGAGCGACGTAAATTGAACAAATGTTATAGAATTTCGCTGAATCCTTATATTAACCAAAATATAAAATGATCTAATCGGCTCTCTGATTGCCGTATCATAGAAGTTTAGTAGTGCATTTTACTCGCCCTTCCACGCGCTTTAAGATGCAGCCAAGCCCAGTACGCTATTTGAAATAGGAGCGACGTAAATTGAACAAATGTGATAGAATTTCCGTGAATTCTTACATAAACCTTAATGTAAAATGATCCAATCGGGTCTCTGTTCGCCCTACCATAGAAGTCTAATAGTGCATTTCACTCGCCATTTCATGCGCTTTGAGGTGCCGCTTAGCCCAATACGCTATCTGAAATAGGAGCGACGTAAGTTGAACAAATGTGATAGAATTTCGTTGAATTCTTATATTAACCAAAATATAAAATGATCAAATCGGGTCTCTGATTGCCCTATCATAGAAGTTTAATAGTGCATTTTACTCGCCATTCCACGCGCTTTAAGATGCCGCCTAGCCCAGTACGCTATCTGAAATAGGAGCGACGTAACTTGAACAAATGTGATAGAATTTCGCAGAATTCTTATATTAACCAAAATATAAAATGATCTAATCTGGTCTCTGTTCGCCCTAGCCTAGAAGTTTAATAGTGCATTTTGTTCGCCATTTCATGCGATTTGAGATGCCGCTAAGCCCAATAAGCTGTCTGAAATAGGAGCGACGTAAATTGAACAAATGTGATAGAATTTCGCTGAATTCTTATATTAACCAAAATATAAAATGATCTAATCGGGTCTCTGTTTGCCCTACCCTAGAAGTTTAATCGTGCATCTTACACGCCATTTCATGCGCTTTGAGATGCCGCATAGCCCAATACGCTATCTGAAATAGGAGCGACGTAAATTGAACAAATGTGATAGAATTTCGCTGAATTCTTATATTAACCAATGTATAAAATAATCTAGTCTGGTCTTTGATTGCCCAATCATAGAAGGTTGATAGTGCATTTTACTCGCCATTCCACACGCTTTAAGATGCCGCCTAGCCCAGTACGCTGTCTGAAATAGGAGCGACGTAAATTGAACAAATGTGATAGAATCTCCCAGAATACTTATATTAACCTTAATGTAAAATGATCTAATCGGGACTCTGTTCGCCCTACCCTAGAAGTTTAATAGTGCATTTCACTCGTCATTTCATGCGCTTTGAGATGCCGCTTAGCCCAATACGCTATCTGAAATATGAGCGACGTAAATTGAACAAATGTGATAGAATTTTGCTGAATTCTTAAATTAACCATAATATAAAATGATCTAATCGGGTCTCTGTTTGCCCTACCCTAAAAGTTTAATAGTGCATTTTACTCGTCATTTCATGCGCTTTGAGATGCCGCTTAGCCGAATACGCTATCTGCAATAGGAGCGACGTAAATTGAACAAATGTGATACTATTTCCCTGAAATCTTATATTAAATAAAATATAAAATGATCTAATCGGGTCTCTGATTGCCCTATCATAGAAGTTTAGTAGTGCATTTTACTCGCCATTCCACGCGCTTTAAGTTGCCGCCTAGCCCAGTACGCTGTCTGAAATAGGAGCGACGTAAGTTGAACAAATGTGATAGAATTTTGCTGAATTCTTAAATTAACCATAATATAAAATGATCTAATCGGGTCTCTGTTTGCCCTACCCTAGAAGTTTAATAGTGCATTTTAGTCGCCATTTCATGCGCTTTGAGATCCGGCTTAGCCCAATACGCTATCTGAAATAGGAGCGACGTAAATTGAACAAATGTGATAGAATTTCCCTGAAATCTTATATTAATCAAAATATAAAATGATCTAATCGGGTCTCTGATTGCCGTATCATAGAAGTTTAGTAGTACATTTTACTCGCCCTTCCACGCGCTTTAAGATGCAGCCAAGCCCAGTACGCTATCTGAAATAGGAGCGACGTAAATTGAACAATTGTGATAGAATTTTGCTGAATTCTTAAATTAAACGTAACATAAAATGATCTAATCGGTTCTCTGTTTGCCCTACCCTAGAAGTTTAATAGTTCATTTTACTCGCCATTTCATGCGCTTTGAGATGCCGCTCAGCCCAATACGCTATCTGAAATAGGACCGACGTAAATTGAACAAATGTGATAGAATTACGCTGAATTCTTAAATTAACCATAACATAAAATGATCTATTCGGGTCTCTGTTTGCCCTACCCTAGAAGTGTAATAGTGCATTTTACTCGCCATTTCATGCGCTTTGAGATGCCGCATAGCCCAATACGCTATCTGAAATAGGAGCGACGTAAATTGAACAAATGTGATAGAATTTCCGTGAATCCTTATATTAACCTTAATGTAAAATGATCTAATCGGGTCTCTGTTCGCCCTACCATAGAAGTCTAATGGTGCATTTCACTCGCCATTTCATGCGCTTTGTGATGCCGCTTAGCCCAATACGCTATCTGAAATAGGAGCGACGTAAGTTGAACAAATGTGATAGAATTTCGCTGAATTCTTCTATTAACCATAATGTAAAATGATCTGATCGGGTCTCTGTTCGCCCTAGCCTAGAAGTTTAATAGTGCATTTTATTCGCCACTTCATGCGCTTTGAGATGCCGCTTAGCCGAATACGCTATCTGAAATAGGAGCGACGTAAATTGAACAAATGTGATACTATTTCCCTGAAATCTAATATTAATCGAAATATAAAATGATCTAATCGGGTCTCTGATTGCCCTATCATAGAAGATTAGTAGTGCATTTTACTCGCCATTCCACGCGCATTAAGATGCCGCCTAGCCCAGTACGCTATCTGAAATAGGAGCGACGTAACTTGAACAAATGTGATAGAATTACGCTGAATTCTTATATTAACCGTAATATAAAATGATCTAATCGGGTCTCTGTTTGCCTTATCCTAGAAGTTTAATAGCGCATTTTACTCGCCATTTCATGCGCTTTGAGATGGCGCTTAGCCCAATACGCTATTTGGAATAGGAGCGACGTAAATTGAACAAATGTTATAGAATTACACTGAATTCTTTTATTAACCATAATGTAATATGATCTGCTCGGGTCTCTGTTCGCCCTAGCCTAGAAGTTTAATAGTGCATTTTATTCGCCATTTCATGCGCTTTGAGATGCCGCTTAGCCCAATACGCTATCTGAAATTGGAGCGACGTAAATTGAACGAATGTGATAGAATTTCGCTGAATTCTTAAATTAACCATAATATAAAATGATCCAATCGGGTCTCTGTTCGCCCTACCATAGAAGTCTAATAGTGCATTTCACTCGCCATTTCATGCGCTTTGAGATGCCGCTTAGCCCAATACGCTATCTGAAATAGGAGCGACGTAAATTGAACAAATGTGATAGAATTTCCCTGAAATCTTATATTAAACAAAATATAAAAGGATCTAATCGGGTCTCTGATTGCTCTATCATAGAAGTTTAGTAGTGCATTTTACTCGCCCTTCCACGCGCTTTAAGATGCCGCATAGGTCAGTAGGCTATCTGAAATAGGAGCGACGTAAGATGAACAAATGTGATAGAATTACGCTGAATTCTTATATTAACCGTAATATAAAATGAACTAATCGGGTCTCCGTTTGCCTTATCCTAGAAGTTTAATAGCGCATTTAACGCGCCATATCATGCGCTTTGAGAGGCCGCTTAGCCCAATACGCTATCTGAAATAGGAGCGACGTAAATTGAACAAATGTTATAGAATTTCCGTGAATTCTTACATAAACCTTAATGTAAAATGATCCAATCGGGTCTCTGTTCGCCCTACCATAGAAGTCTAATAGTGCATTTCACTCGCCATTTCATGCGCTTTGAGGTGCCGCTTAGCCTAATACGCTATCTGAAATTGGAGCGATATAAGTGGAACGAATGTGATAGAATTTCGCTGAATTCTTAAATTAACCATAATATAAAATGATCCAATCGGGTCTCTGTTCGCCCTACCATAGAAGTCTAATAGTGCATTTCACTCGTCATTTCATGCGCTTTCAGTTGCCGCTTAGCCCAATACGCTATCTGAAATAGGAGCGACGTAAATTGAACAAATGTGATAGAATTTCCCTGACATCTTATATTAAACAAAATATAAAATGATCTAATCGGGTCTCTGATTGCCCTATCATAGAAGTTTAGTAGTGCATTTTACTCGCCATTCCACGCGCTTTAAGATGCCGCCTAGCCCAGTACGCTACCTGAAATAGGAGCGACGTAACTTGAACAAATGTGATAGAATTACGCTGCATTCTTATATTAACCGTAATATAAAATGATCTAATCGGGTATCTGTTTGCCACATCCTAGAAGTTTAATAGTGCATTTCACTCGACATTTCATGCGCTTTGAGATGCCGCTTAGCCCAATACGCTATCTGAAATAGGAGCGACGTAAATTGAACAAATGTGATAGAATTTCCCTGAAATCTTATATTAAACAAAATATAAAAGGATCTAATCGGGTCTCTGATTGCTCTAACATAGAAGTTTAGTAGTGCATTTTACTCGCCCTTCCACGCGCTTTAAGATGCCGCATAGGTCAGTAGGCTATCTGAAATAGGAGCGACGTAAGATGAACAAATGTGATAGAATTACGCTGAATTCTTATATTAACCGTAATATAAAATGAACTGATCGGGTCTCCGTTTGCCTTATCCTAGAAGTTTAATAGCGCATTTAACGCGCCATTCCACACGCTGTAAGATGCCGCCTAGCCCAGTACGCTGTCTGAAATAGGAGCGACGTAAATTGAACAAATGTGATAGAATCTCCCTGAATACTTATATTAACCTTAATGTAAAATGATCTAATCGGGACTCTGTTCGCCCTACCCTAGAAGTTTAATAGTGCATTTCACTCGTCATTTCATGCGCTTTGAGATGCCGCTTAGCCCAATACGCTATCTGAAATATGAGCGACACGAATTGAACAAATGTGATAGAATTTCCCTGAAATCTTGTATTAAACAAAATATAAAATGATCTAATCGCGTCTCTGATTGCCCTATCATAGAAGATTAGTAGTGCATTTTACTCGCCATTCCACGCGCTTTAAGATGCCGCCTAGCCCAGTACGCTATCTGAAATAGGAGCGACGTAACTTGAACAAATGTGATAGAATTACGCTGAATTCTTATATTAACCGTAATATAAAATGATCTAATCGGGTCTCTGTTTGCCTTATCCTAGAAGTTTAATAGCGCATTTTACTCGCCATTTCATGTGCTTTGAGATGCCGCTTAGCCCAATACGCTATCTGAAATAGGAGCGACGAAAGTTGAACAAATGTGATAGAATTTCGCTGAATTATTTTATTAACCAGAATGTAAAATGATCTAATCGGGTCTCTGTTCGCCCTAGCCTAGAAGTTTAATAGTGCATTTTATTCGCCATTTCATGCGCTTTGTGATGCCGCGTAGCCCAATACGCTATCTGATATAGGAGCGACGTAAATTGAACAAATGTGATAGAATTTCCCTGAATTCTTATATTAACCTTAATGTAAAATGATCTAATCGGGTCTCTGTTCGCCCTACCCTAGAAGTTTAATAGTGCATTTCACTCGTCATTTCATGCGCTTTCAGTTGCCGCTTAGCCCAATACGCTATCTGAAATAGGAGCGACGTAAATTGAACAAATGTGATAGAATTTCCCTGAAATCTTATATTAAACAAAATATAAAATGATCTAATCGGGTCTCTGATTGCTCTATCATAGAAGTTTAGTAGTGCATTTTACTCGCCCTTCCACGCGCTTTAAGATGCCGCATAGGTCAGTAGGCTATCTGAAATAGGAGCGACGTAAGATGAACAAATGTGATAGAATTACGCTGAATTCTTATATTAACCGTAATATAAAATGAACTAATCGGGTCTCCGTTTGCCTTATCCTAGAAGTTTAATAGCGCATTTAACGCGCCATATCATGCGCTTTGAGAGGCCGCTTAGCCCAATACGCTATCTGAAATAGGAGCGACGTAAATTGAACAAATGTTATAGAATTTCCGTGAATTCTTACATAAACCTTAATGTAAAATGATCCAATCGGGTCTCTGTTCGCCCTACCATAGAAGTCTAATAGTGCATTTCACTCGCCATTTCATGCGCTTTGAGGTGCCGCTTAGCCTAATACGCTATCTGAAATTGGAGCGATATAAGTGGAACGAATGTGATAGAATTTCGCTGAATTCTTAAATTAACCATAATATAAAATGATCCAATCGGGTCTCTGTTCGCCCTACCATAGAAGTCTAATAGTGCATTTCACTCGTCATTTCATGCGCTTTCAGTTGCCGCTTAGCCCAATACGCTATCTGAAATAGGAGCGACGTAAATTGAACAAATGTGATAGAATTTCCCTGACATCTTATATTAAACAAAATATAAAATGATCTAATCGGGTCTCTGATTGCCCTATCATAGAAGTTTAGTAGTGCATTTTACTCGCCATTCCACGCGCTTTAAGATGCCGCCTAGCCCAGTACGCTACCTGAAATAGGAGCGACGTAACTTGAACAAATGTGATAGAATTACGCTGCATTCTTATATTAACCGTAATATAAAATGATCTAATCGGGTATCTGTTTGCCACATCCTAGAAGTTTAATAGTGCATTTCACTCGACATTTCATGCGCTTTGAGATGCCGCTTAGCCCAATACGCTATCTGAAATAGGAGCGACGTAAATTGAACAAATGTGATAGAATTTCCCTGAAATCTTATATTAAACAAAATATAAAAGGATCTAATCGGGTCTCTGATTGCTCTAACATAGAAGTTTAGTAGTGCATTTTACTCGCCCTTCCACGCGCTTAAAGATGCCGCATAGGTCAGTAGGCTATCTGAAATAGGAGCGACGTAAGATGAACAAATGTGATAGAATTACGCTGAATTCTTATATTAACCGTAATATAAAATGAACTAATCGGGTCTCCGTTTGCCTTATCCTAGAAGTTTAATAGCGCATTTAACGCGCCATTCCACACGCTGTAAGATGCCGCCTAGCCCAGTACGCTGTCTGAAATAGGAGCGACGTAAATTGAACAAATGTGATAGAATCTCCCTGAATACTTATATTAACCTTAATGTAAAATGATCTAATCGGGACTCTGTTCGCCCTACCCTAGAAGTTTAATAGTGCATTTCACTCATTTCATGCGCTTTGAGATGCCGCTTAGCCCAATACGCTATCTGAAATATGAGCGACATGAATTGAACAAATGTGATAGAATTTCCCTGAAATCTTGTATTAAACAAAATATAAAATGATCTAATCGCGTCTCTGATTGCCCTATCATAGAAGATTAGTAGTGCATTTTACTCGCCATTCCACGCGCTTTAAGATGCCGCCTAGCCCAGTACGCTATCTGAAATAGGAGCGACGTAACTTGAACAAATGTGATAGAATTACGCTGAATTCTTATATTAACCGTAATATAAAATGATCTAATCGGGTCTCTGTTTGCCTTATCCTAGAAGTTTAATAGCGCATTTTACTCGCCATTTCATGTGCTTTGAGATGCCGCTTAGCCCAATACGCTATCTGAAATAGGAGCGACGAAAGTTGAACAAATGTGATAGAATTTCGCTGAATTATTTTATTAACCAGAATGTAAAATGATCTAATCGGGTCTCTGTTCGCCCTAGCCTAGAAGTTTAATAGTGCATTTTATTCGCCATTTCATGCGCTTTGTGATGCCGCGTAGCCCAATACGCTATCTGATATAGGAGCGACGTAAATTGAACAAATGTGATAGAATTTCCCTGAATTCTTATATTAACCTTAATGTAAAATGATCTAATCGGGTCTCTGTTCGCCCTACCCTAGAAGTTTAATAGTGCATTTCACTCGTCATTTCATGCGCTTTCAGTTGCCGCTTAGCCCAATACGCTATCTGAAATAGGAGCGACGTAAATTGAACAAATGTGATAGAATTTCCCTGAAATCTTATATTAAACAAAATATAAAATGATCTAATCGGGTCTCTGATTGCCCTATCATAGAAGATTAGTAGTGCATTTTACTCGCCATTCCACGCGCTTTAAGATGCCGCCTAGCCCAGTACGCTATCTGAAATAGAAGCGACGTAACTTGAACAAATGTAATAGAATTACGCTGCATTCTTATATTAACCGTAATATAAAATGATCTAACCGGGTATCTGTTTGCCTTATCCTAGAAGTTTAATAGTGCATTATACTCGCCATTTCATGCGCTTCGAGATGCCGCTCAGCTCAATACGCTATCTGAAATAGGAGCGACGAAAGTTGAACAAATGTGATAGAATTTCGCTGAATTATTTTATTAACCAGAATGTAAAATGATCCAATCTGGTCTCTGTTCGCCCTACCATAGAAGTCTTATAGTGCATTTCACTCGCCATTTCATGCGCTTTGAGATGCCGCTTAGCCCAATACGCTATCTGAAATAGGAGCGACCTAAATTGAACGAATGTGATAGAATTTTGCTGAATTCTTAAATTAACCATAATATAAAATGATCTAATCAGGTCTCTGCTTGCCCTACCCTAGAAGTTTAATAGTGCATTTTACTCGTCATTTCATGCGCTTTGAGATGCCGCTTAGCCGAATACGCTATCTGGAATAGGAGCGACGTAAATTGAACAAATGTGATACTATTTCCCTGAAATCTTATATTAAACAAAATATAAAATGATCTAATCGGGTCTCTGATTGCCCTATCATAGAAGTTTAGTAGTGCATTTTACTCGCCATTCCACGCGCTTTAAGTTGCCGCCTAGCCCAGTACGCTGTCTGAAATAGGAGCGACGTAAGTTGAACAAATGCGATAGAATTTTGCTGAATTCTTAAATTAACCATAATATAAAATGATCTAATCGGGTCTCTGTTTGCCCTACCCTAGAAGTTTAATAGTGCATTTTAGTCGCCATTTCATGCGCTTTGAGATCCGGCTTAGCCCAATACGCTATCTGAAATAGGAGCGACGAAAATTGAACAAATGTGATAGAATTTCCCTGAAATCTTATATTAATCAAAATATAAAATGATCTAATCGGGTCTCTGATTGCCCTATCATAGAAGATTAGTAGTGCATTTTACTCGCCATTCCACGCGCTTTAAGATGCCGCCTAGCCCAGTACGCTATCTGAAATAGGAGCGACGTAACTTGAACAAATGTGATAGGATTACGCTGAATTCTTATATTAACCGTAATATAAAATGATCTAATCGGGTCTCTGTTTGCCTTATCCTAGAAGTTTAATAGCGCATTTTACTCGCCATTTCATGCGCTTTGAGATGCCGCTTAGCCCAATACGCTATCTGGAATAGGAGCGACGTAAATTGAACAAATGTGATAGAATTTCCGTGAATTCTTATATTAACCTTAATGTAAAATGATCCAATCGGGTCTCTGTTCGCCCTACCATAGAAGTCTAATAGTGCATTTCACTCGCCATTTCATGCGCTTTGAGATGCCGCTTAGCCCAATACGCTATCTGAAATAGGAGCGACGTAAGTTGAACAAATGTGATAGAATTACGCTGAATTCTTTTATTAACCATAATGTAAAATGATCTCCTCGGGTCTCTGTTCGCCCTAGCCTAGAAGTTTAACATTGCATTTTATTCAACATTTCATGCGCTTTGAGATGCCGCTTAGCCCAATACGCTATCTGAAATTGGAGCGACGTAAATTGAACAAATGTGATAGAATTACGCTGAATTCTTATATTAACCGTAATATAAAATGAACTAATCGGGTCTCCGTTTGCCTTATCCAAGAAGTTTAATAGCGCATTTTACGCGCCATTTCATGCGCTTTGAGAGGCCGCTTAGCCCAATACGCTATCTGAAACAGGAGCGACGTAAATTGAACAAATGTGATAGAATTTCCCTGACATCTTATATTAAACAAAATATAAAATGATCTAATCGGGTCTCTGATTGCCCTATCATAGAAGTTTAGTAGTGCATTTTACTCGCCATTCCACGCGCTTTAAGATGACGCCTAGCCCAGTACGCTACCTGAAATAGGAGCGACGTAACCTGAACAAATGTGATAGAATTACGCTGCATTCTTATATTAACCGTAATATAAAATGATCTAATCGGGTATCTGTTTGCCACATCCTAGAAGTTTAATAGTGCATTATACTCGCCATTTCATGCGCTTCGAGATGCCGCTTAGCTCAATACGCTATCTGAAATAGGAGCGACGTAAATTGAACAAATGTGATAGAATCTCCCTGAATACTTATATTAACCTTAATGTAAAATGATCTAATCGGGACTCTGTTCGCCCTACCCTAGAAGTTTAATAGTGCATTTCACTCGTCATTTCATGCGCTTTGAGATGCCGCTTAGCCCAATACGCTATCTGAAATATGAGCGACACGAATTGAACAAATGTGATAGAATTTCCCTGAAATCTTGTATTAAACAAAATATAAAATGATCTAATCGCGTCTCTGATTGCCCTATCATAGAAGATTAGTAGTGCATTTTACTCGCCATTCCACGCGCTTTAAGATGCCGCCTAGCCCAGTACGCTATCTGAAATAGGAGCGACGTAACTTGAACAAATGTGATAGAATTACGCTGAATTCTTATATTAACCGTAATATAAAATGATCTAATCGGGTCTCTGTTTGCCCTACCCTAGAAGTTTAATAGTGAATTTTACTCGTCATTTCATGCGCTTTGAGATGCCGCTTAGCCGAATACGCTATCTGGAATAGGAGCGACGTAAATTGAACAAATGTGATAGAATTTGGCTGAATTCTTAAATTAACCATAATATAAAATGATCTAATCGGGTCTCTGTTTGCCCTACCCTAGAAGTTTAACAGTGCATTTTACACGCCATTTCATGCGCTTTGAGATGCCGCTTAGCCCAATACGCTATCTGGAATAGGAGCGACGTAAATTGAACAAATGTGATAGAATTACGCTGAATTCTTATATTAACCGTAATATAAAATGATCTAATCGGGTCTCTGTTTGCCTTATCCTAGAAGTTTAATAGCGCATTTTACTCGCCATTTCATGCGCTTTGAGATGCCGCTTAGCCCAATACGCTATCTGGAATAGGAGCGACGTAAATTGAACAAATGTGATAGAATTTCCGTGAATTCTTATATTAACCTTAATGTAAAATGATCCAATCGGGTCTCTGTTCGCCCTACCATAGAAGTCTAATAGTGCATTTCACTCGCCATTTCATGCGCTTTGAGATGCCGCTTAGCCCAATACGCTATCTGAAATAGGAGCGACGTAAGTTGAACAAATGTGATAGAATTACGCTGAATTCTTTTATTAACCATAATGTAAAATGATCTCCTCGGGTCTCTGTTCGCCCTAGCCTAGAAGTTTAACATTGCATTTTATTCAACATTTCATGCGCTTTGAGATGCCGCTTAGCCCAATACGCTATCTGAAATTGGAGCGACGTAAATTGAACAAATGTGATAGAATTACGCTGAATTCTTATATTAACCGTAATATAAAATGAACTAATCGGGTCTCCGTTTGCCTTATCCAAGAAGTTTAATAGCGCATTTTACGCGCCATTTCATGCGCTTTGAGAGGCCGCTTAGCCCAATACGCTATCTGAAACAGGAGCGACGTAAATTGAACAAATGTGATAGAATTTCCCTGACATCTTATATTAAACAAAATATAAAATGATCTAATCGGGTCTCTGATTGCCCTATCATAGAAGTTTAGTAGTGCATTTTACTCGCCATTCCACGCGCTTTAAGATGACGCCTAGCCCAGTACGCTACCTGAAATAGGAGCGACGTAACTTGAACAAATGTGATAGAATTACGCTGCATTCTTATATTAACCGTAATATAAAATGATCTAATCGGGTATCTGTTTGCCACATCCTAGAAGTTTAATAGTGCATTATACTCGCCATTTCATGCGCTTCGAGATGCCGCTTAGCCCAATACGCTATCTGAAATAGGAGCGACGTAAATTGAACAAATGTGATAGAATCTCCCTGAATACTTATATTAACCTTAATGTAAAATGATCTAATCGGGACTCTGTTCGCCCTACCCTAGAAGTTTAATATTGCATTTCACTCGTCATTTCATGCGCTTTGAGATGCCGCTTAGCCCAATACGCTATCTGAAATATGAGCGACACGAATTGAACAAATGTGATAGAATTTCCCTGAAATCTTGTATTAAACAAAATATAAAATGATCTAATCGCGTCTCTGATTGCCCTATCATAGAAGATTAGTAGTGCATTTTACTCGCCATTCCACGCGCTTTAAGATGCCGCCTAGCCCAGTACGCTATCTGAAATAGGAGCGACGTAACTTGAACAAATGTGATAGAATTACGCTGAATTCTTATATTAACCGTAATATAAAATGATCTAATCGGGTCTCTGTTTGCCCTACCCTAGAAGTTTAATAGTGAATTTTACTCGTCATTTCATGCGCTTTGAGATGCCGCTTAGCCGAATACGCTATCTGGAATAGGAGCGACGTAAATTGAACAAATGTGATAGAATTTGGCTGAATTCTTAAATTAACCATAATATAAAATGATCTAATCGGGTCTCTGTTTGCCCTACCCTAGAAGTTTAACAGTGCATTTTACACGCCATTTCATGCGCTTTGAGATGCCGCTTAGCCCAATACGCTATCTGGAATAGGAGCGACGTAAATTGAACAAATGTGATAGAATTACGCTGAATTCTTATATTAACCGTAATATAAAATGATCTAATCGGGTCTCTGTTTGCCTTATCCTAGAAGTTTAATAGCGCATTTTACTCGCCATTTCATGCGCTTTGAGATGCCGCTTAGCCCAATACGCTATCTGGAATAGGAGCGACGTAAATTGAACAAATGTGATAGAATTTCCGTGAATTCTTATATTAACCTTAATGTAAAATGATCCAATCGGGTCTCTGTTCGCCCTACCATAGAAGTCTAATAGTGCATTTCACTCGCCATTTCATGCGCTTTGAGATGCCGCTTAGCCCAATACGCTATCTGAAATAGGAGCGACGTAAGTTGAACAAATGTGATAGAATTTCGCTGAATTCTTTCATTAACATTAATGTAAAATGATCTAATCGAGTCTCTGTTTGCCCTACCATAGAATTTTAATAGTGCATTCTACTCGCCATTCCACCCGCTTTAAGATGCCGCCTAGCCCAGTACGCTATCTGAAATAGGAGCGACGTAAATTGAACAAATGTGATAGAATTTTGCTGAATTCTTAAATTAACCATAATATAAAATGATCTAATCGGGTCTCTGTTTGCCCTACCCTAGAAGTTTAATAGTGCATTTCACTCGCCATTTCATGCGCTTTGAGATGCCGCTAAGCCCAATACGCTATCTGCAATAGGAGCGACGTAAATTGAACAAATGTGATAGAATTTCCGTGAATTCTTATATAAACCTTAATGTAAAATGATCCAATCGGGTCTCTGTTCGCCCTACCATAGAAGTCTAATAGTGCATTTCACTCGCCATTTCATGCGCTTTGAGGTGCCGCTTAGCCCAATACGCTATCTGAAATAGGAGCGACGCAAGTTGAACAAATGTGATAGAATTTTTCTGAATTCTTAAATAAACCATAATATGAAATGATCTAATGGGGTCTCTGTTTGCCCTACCCTAGAAGTTTAATAGTGCATTTCACTCGTCATTTCATGCGCTTTGATATGCCGCTAAGCCCAATACGCTATCTGCAATAGGAGCGACGTAAATTGAACAAATGTGATAGAATTTGGCTGAATTCTTAAATTAACCATAATATAAAATGATCTAATCGGGTCTCTGTTTGCCCTACCCTAGAAGTTTAATAGTGCATTTTACTCGCCATTTCATGAGCTTTGAGATGCCGCATAGCCCAATACGCTATCTGAAATAGGAGCGACGTAAATTGAACAAATGTGATAGAATTTCCGTGAATCCTTATATTAACCTTAATGTAAAATGATCCAATCGGGTCTCTGTTCGCCCTACCATAGAAGTGTAATAGTGCATTTCACTCGCCATTTCATGCGCTTTGAGATGCCGCTTAGCCCAATACGCTATCTGAAATAGGAGCGACGTAAGTTGAACAAATGTGATAGAATTACGCTGAATTCTTTTATTAACCATAATGTAAAATGATCTGCTCGGGTCTGTGTTCGCCCTAGCCTAGAAGTTTAATAGTGCATTTTATTCGCCATATCATGCGCTTTGAGATGCCGCTTAGCCCAATACGCTATCTGAAATTGGAGCGACGTAAATTGAACAAATGTGATAGAATTTCGCTGAATTCTTAAATTAACCATAATATAAAATGATCCAATCGGGTCTCTGTTCGCCCTACCATAGAAGTCTAATAGTGCATTTCACTCGCCATTTCATGCGCTTTGAGATGCCGCTTAGCCCAATACGCTATCTGAAATAGGAGCGACGTAAATTGAACAAATGTGATAGAATTTCCCTGAAATCTTATATTAAACAAAATATAAAATGATCTAATCGGGTCTCTGATTGCTCTATCATAGAAGTTTAGTAGTGCATTTTACTCGCCCTACCACGCGCTTTAAGATGCCGCATAGGTCAGTAGGCTATCTGAAATAGGAGCGACGTAAGATGAACAAATGTGATAGAATTACGCTGAATTCTTATATTAACCGTAATATAAAATGAACTAATCGGGTCTCCGTTTGCCTTATCCTAGAAGTTTAATAGCGCATTTAACGCGCCATTCCACACGCTGTAAGATGCCGCCTAGCCCAGTACGCTGTCTGAAATAGGAGCGACGTAAATTGAACAAATGTGATAGAATCTCCCTGAATACTTATATTAACCTTAATGTAAAATGATCTAATCGGGTCTCTGTTCGCCCTACCCTAGAAGTTTAATAGTGCATTTCACTCGTCATTTCATGCGCTTTGAGATGCCGCTTAGCCCAATACGCTATCTGAAATATGAGCGACACGAATTGAACAAATGTGATAGAATTTCCCTGAAATCTTGTATTAAACAAAATATAAAATGATCTAATCGCGTCTCTGATTGCCCTATCATAGAAGATTAGTAGTGCATTTTACTCGCCATTCCACGCGCTTTAAGATGCCGCCTAGCCCAGTACGCTATCTGAAATAGGAGCGACGTAACTTGAACAAATGTGATAGAATTACGCTGAATTCTTATATTAACCGTAATATAAAATGATCTAATCGGGTCTCTGTTTGCCCTACCCTAGAAGTTTAATAGTGAATTTTACTCGTCATTTCATGCGCTTTGAGATGCCGCTTAGCCGAATACGCTATCTGGAATAGGAGCGACGTAAATTGAACAAATGTGATAGAATTTGGCTGAATTCTTAAATTAACCATAATATAAAATGATCTAATCGGGTCTCTGTTTGCCCTACCCTAGAAGTTTAACAGTGCATTTTACACGCCATTTCATGCGCTTTGAGATGCCGCTTAGCCCAATACGCTATCTGGAATAGGAGCGACGTAAATTGAACAAATGTGATAGAATTACGCTGAATTCTTATATTAACCGTAATATAAAATGATCTAATCGGGTCTCTGTTTGCCTTATCCTAGAAGTTTAATAGCGCATTTTACTCGCCATTTCATGCGCTTTGAGATGCCGCTTAGCCCAATACGCTATCTGGAATAGGAGCGACGTAAATTGAACAAATGTGATAGAATTTCCGTGAATTCTTATATTAACCTTAATGTAAAATGATCCAATCGGGTCTCTGTTCGCCCTACCATAGAAGTCTAATAGTGCATTTCACTCGCCATTTCATGCGCTTTGAGATGCCGCTTAGCCCAATACGCTATCTGAAATAGGAGCGACGTAAGTTGAACAAATGTGATAGAATTACGCTGAATTCTTTTATTAACCATAATGTAAAATGATCTCCTCGGGTCTCTGTTCGCCCTAGCCTAGAAGTTTAACATTGCATTTTATTCAACATTTCATGCGCTTTGAGATGCCGCTTAGCCCAATACGCTATCTGAAATTGGAGCGACGTAAATTGAACAAATGTGATAGAATTACGCTGAATTCTTATATTAACCGTAATATAAAATGAACTAATCGGGTCTCCGTTTGCCTTATCCAAGAAGTTTAATAGCGCATTTTACGCGCCATTTCATGCGCTTTGAGAGGCCGCTTAGCCCAATACGCTATCTGAAACAGGAGCGACGTAAATTGAACAAATGTGATAGAATTTCCCTGACATCTTATATTAAACAAAATATAAAATGATCTAATCGGGTCTCTGATTGCCCTATCATAGAAGTTTAGTAGTGCATTTTACTCGCCATTCCACGCGCTTTAAGATGACGCCTAGCCCAGTACGCTACCTGAAATAGGAGCGACGTAACTTGAACAAATGTGATAGAATTACGCTGCATTCTTATATTAACCGTAATATAAAATGATCTAATCGGGTATCTGTTTGCCACATCCTAGAAGTTTAATAGTGCATTATACTCGCCATTTCATGCGCTTTGAGATGCCGCTTAGCCCAATACGCTATCTGAAATAGGAGCGACGTAAATTGAACAAATGTGATAGAATCTCCCTGAATACTTATATTAACCTTAATGTAAAATGATCTAATCGGGACTCTGTTCGCCCTACCCTAGAAGTTTAATAGTGCATTTCACTCGTCATTTCATGCGCTTTGAGATGCCGCTTAGCCCAATACGCTATCTGAAATATGAGCGACACGAATTGAACAAATGTGATAGAATTTCCCTGAAATCTTGTATTAAACAAAATATAAAATGATCTAATCGCGTCTCTGATTGCCCTATCATAGAAGATTAGTAGTGCATTTTACTCGCCATTCCACGCGCTTTAAGATGCCGCCTAGCCCAGTACGCTATCTGAAATAGGAGCGACGTAACTTGAACAAATGTGATAGAATTACGCTGAATTCTTATATTAACCGTAATATAAAATGATCTAATCGGGTCTCTGTTTGCCCTACCCTAGAAGTTTAATAGTGAATTTTACTCGTCATTTCATGCGCTTTGAGATGCCGCTTAGCCGAATACGCTATCTGGAATAGGAGCGACGTAAATTGAACAAATGTGATAGAATTTGGCTGAATTCTTAAATTAACCATAATATAAAATGATCTAATCGGGTCTCTGTTTGCCCTACCCTAGAAGTTTAACAGTGCATTTTACACGCCATTTCATGCGCTTTGAGATGCCGCTTAGCCCAATACGCTATCTGGAATAGGAGCGACGTAAATTGAACAAATGTGATAGAATTACGCTGAATTCTTATATTAACCGTAATATAAAATGATCTAATCGGGTCTCTGTTTGCCTTATCCTAGAAGTTTAATAGCGCATTTTACTCGCCATTTCATGCGCTTTGAGATGCCGCTTAGCCCAATACGCTATCTGGAATAGGAGCGACGTAAATTGAACAAATGTGATAGAATTTCCGTGAATTCTTATATTAACCTTAATGTAAAATGATCCAATCGGGTCTCTGTTCGCCCTACCATAGAAGTCTAATAGTGCATTTCACTCGCCATTTCATGCGCTTTGAGATGCCGCTTAGCCCAATACGCTATCTGAAATAGGAGCGACGTAAGTTGAACAAATGTGATAGAATTTCGCTGAATTCTTTCATTAACATTAATGTAAAATGATCTAATCGAGTCTCTGTTTGCCCTACCATAGAATTTTAATAGTGCATTCTACTCGCCATTCCACCCGCTTTAAGATGCCGCCTAGCCCAGTACGCTATCTGAAATAGGAGCGACGTAAATTGAACAAATGTGATAGAATTTTGCTGAATTCTTAAATTAACCATAATATAAAATGATCTAATCGGGTCTCTGTTTGCCCTACCCTAGAAGTTTAATAGTGCATTTCACTCGCCATTTCATGCGCTTTGAGATGCCGCTAAGCCCAATACGCTATCTGCAATAGGAGCGACGTAAATTGAACAAATGTGATAGAATTTCCGTGAATTCTTATATAAACCTTAATGTAAAATGATCCAATCGGGTCTCTGTTCGCCCTACCATAGAAGTCTAATAGTGCATTTCACTCGCCATTTCATGCGCTTTGAGGTGCCGCTTAGCCCAATACGCTATCTGAAATAGGAGCGACGCAAGTTGAACAAATGTGATAGAATTTTTCTGAATTCTTAAATAAACCATAATATGAAATGATCTAATGGGGTCTCTGTTTGCCCTACCCTAGAAGTTTAATAGTGCATTTCACTCGTCATTTCATGCGCTTTGATATGCCGCTAAGCCCAATACGCTATCTGCAATAGGAGCGACGTAAATTGAACAAATGTGATAGAATTTGGCTGAATTCTTAAATTAACCATAATATAAAATGATCTAATCGGGTCTCTGTTTGCCCTACCCTAGAAGTTTAATAGTGCATTTTACTCGCCATTTCATGAGCTTTGAGATGCCGCATAGCCCAATACGCTATCTGAAATAGGAGCGACGTAAATTGAACAAATGTGATAGAATTTCCGTGAATTCTTATATTAACCTTAATGTAAAATGATCCAATCGGGTCTCTGTTCGCCCTACCATAGAAGTGTAATAGTGCATTTCACTCGCCATTTCATGCGCTTTGAGATGCCGCTTAGCCCAATACGCTATCTGAAATAGGAGCGACGTAAGTTGAACAAATGTGATAGAATTACGCTGAATTCTTTTATTAACCATAATGTAAAATGATCTGCTCGGGTCTGTGTTCGCCCTAGCCTAGAAGTTTAATAGTGCATTTTATTCGCCATATCATGCGCTTTGAGATGCCGCTTAGCCCAATACGCTATCTGAAATTGGAGCGACGTAAATTGAACAAATGTGATAGAATTTCGCTGAATTCTTAAATTAACCATAATATAAAATGATCCAATCGGGTCTCTGTTCGCCCTACCATAGAAGTCTAATAGTGCATTTCACTCGCCATTTCATGCGCTTTGAGATGCCGCTTAGCCCAATACGCTATCTGAAATAGGAGCGACGTAAATTGAACAAATGTGATAGAATTTCCCTGAAATCTTATATTAAACAAAATATAAAATGATCTAATCGGGTCTCTGATTGCTCTATCATAGAAGTTTAGTAGTGCATTTTACTCGCCCTACCACGCGCTTTAAGATGCCGCATAGGTCAGTAGGCTATCTGAAATAGGAGCGACGTAAGATGAACAAATGTGATAGAATTACGCTGAATTCTTATATTAACCGTAATATAAAATGAACTAATCGGGTCTCCGTTTGCCTTATCCTAGAAGTTTAATAGCGCATTTAACGCGCCATTCCACACGCTGTAAGATGCCGCCTAGCCCAGTACGCTGTCTGAAATAGGAGCGACGTAAATTGAACAAATGTGATAGAATCTCCCTGAATACTTATATTAACCTTAATGTAAAATGATCTAATCGGGTCTCTGTTCGCCCTACCCTAGAAGTTTAATAGTGCATTTCACTCGTCATTTCATGCGCTTTGAGATGCCGCTTAGCCCAATACGCTATCTGAAATATGAGCGACACGAATTGAACAAATGTGATAGAATTTCCCTGAAATCTTGTATTAAACAAAATATAAAATGATCTAATCGCGTCTCTGATTGCCCTATCATAGAAGATTAGTAGTGCATTTTACTCGCCATTCCACGCGCTTTAAGATGCCGCCTAGCCCAGTACGCTATCTGAAATAGGAGCGACGTAACTTGAACAAATGTGATAGAATTACGCTGAATTCTTATATTAACCGTAATATAAAATGATCTAATCGGGTCTCTGTTTGCCTTATCCTAGAAGTTTAATAGCGCATTTTACTCGCCATTTCATGTGCTTTGAGATGCCGCTTAGCCCAATACGCTATCTGAAATAGGAGCGACGAAAGTTGAACAAATGTGATAGAATTTCGCTGAATTATTTTATTAACCAGAATGTAAAATGATCTAATCGGGTCTCTGTTCGCCCTAGCCTAGAAGTTTAATAGTGCATTTTATTCGCCATTTCATGCGCTTTGTGATGCCGCGTAGCCCAATACGCTATCTGATATAGGAGCGACGTAAATTGAACAAATGTGATAGAATTTCCCTGAATTCTTATATTAACCTTAATGTAAAATGATCTAATCGGGTCTCTGTTCGCCCTACCCTAGAAGTTTAATAGTGCATTTCACTCGTCATTTCATGCGCTTTCAGTTGCCGCTTAGCCCAATACGCTATCTGAAATAGGAGCGACGTAAATTGAACAAATGTGATAGAATTTCCCTGAAATCTTATATTAAACAAAATATAAAATGATCTAATCGGGTCTCTGATTGCTCTATCATAGAAGTTTAGTAGTGCATTTGACTCGCCCTTCCACGCGCTTTAAGATGCCGCATAGGTCAGTAGGCTATCTGAAATAGGAGCGACGTAAGATGAACAAATGTGATAGAATTACGCTGAATTCTTATATTAACCGTAATATAAAATGAACTAATCGGGTCTCCGTTTGCCTTATCCTAGAAGTTTAATAGCGCATTTAACGCGCCATATCATGCGCTTTGAGAGGCCGCTTAGCCCAATACGCTATCTGAAATAGGAGCGACGTAAATTGAACAAATGTTATAGAATTTCCGTGAATTCTTACATAAACCTTAATGTAAAATGATCCAATCGGGTCTCTGTTCGCCCTACCATAGAAGTCTAATAGTGCATTTCACTCGCCATTTCATGCGCTTTGAGGTGCCGCTTAGCCTAATACGCTATCTGAAATTGGAGCGATATAAGTGGAACGAATGTGATAGAATTTCGCTGAATTCTTAAATTAACCATAATATAAAATGATCCAATCGGGTCTCTGTTCGCCCTACCATAGAAGTCTAATAGTGCATTTCACTCGTCATTTCATGCGCTTTCAGTTGCCGCTTAGCCCAATACGCTATCTGAAATAGGAGCGACGTAAATTGAACAAATGTGATAGAATTTCCCTGACATCTTATATTAAACAAAATATAAAATGATCTAATCGGGTCTCTGATTGCCCTATCATAGAAGTTTAGTAGTGCATTTTACTCGCCATTCCACGCGCTTTAAGATGCCGCCTAGCCCAGTACGCTACCTGAAATAGGAGCGACGTAACTTGAACAAATGTGATAGAATTACGCTGCATTCTTATATTAACCGTAATATAAAATGATCTAATCGGGTATCTGTTTGCCACATCCTAGAAGTTTAATAGTGCATTTCACTCGACATTTCATGCGCTTTGAGATGCCGCTTAGCCCAATACGCTATCTGAAATAGGAGCGACGTAAATTGAACAAATGTGATAGAATTTCCCTGAAATCTTATATTAAACAAAATATAAAAGGATCTAATCGGGTCTCTGATTGCTCTAACATAGAAGTTTAGTAGTGCATTTTACTCGCCCTTCCACGCGCTTTAAGATGCCGCATAGGTCAGTAGGCTATCTGAAATAGGAGCGACGTAAGATGAACAAATGTGATAGAATTACGCTGAATTCTTATATTAACCGTAATATAAAATGAACTAATCGGGTCTCCGTTTGCCTTATCCTAGAAGTTTAATAGCGCATTTAACGCGCCATTCCACACGCTGTAAGATGCCGCCTAGCCCAGTACGCTGTCTGAAATAGGAGCGACGTAAATTGAACAAATGTGATAGAATCTCCCTGAATACTTATATTAACCTTAATGTAAAATGATCTAATCGGGACTCTGTTCGCCCTACCCTAGAAGTTTAATAGTGCATTTCACTCGTCATTTCATGCGCTTTGAGATGCCGCTTAGCCCAATACGCTATCTGAAATATGAGCGACAGGAATTGAACAAATGTGATAGAATTTCCCTGAAATCTTGTATTAAACAAAATATAAAATGATCTAATCGCGTCTCTGATTGCCCTATCATAGAAGATTAGTAGTGCATTTTACTCGCCATTCCACGCGCTTTAAGATGCCGCCTAGCCCAGTACGCTATCTGAAATAGGAGCGACGTAACTTGAACAAATGTGATAGAATTACGCTGAATTCTTATATTAACCGTAATATAAAATGATCTAATCGGGTCTCTGTTTGCCCTACCCTAGAAGTTTAATAGTGAATTTTACTCGTCATTTCATGCGCTTTGAGATGCCGCTTAGCCGAATACGCTATCTGGTATAGGAGCGACGTAAATTGAACAAATGTGATAGAATTTGGCTGAATTCTTAAATTAACCATAATATAAAATGATCTAATCGGGTCTCTGTTTGCCCTACCCTAGAAGTTTAACAGTGCATTTTACACGCCATTTCATGCGCTTTGAGATGCCGCTTAGCCCAATACGCTATCTGGAATAGGAGCGACGTAAATTGAACAAATGTGATAGAATTACGCTGAATTCTTATATTAACCGTAATATAAAATGATCTAATCGGGTCTCTGTTTGCCTTATCCTAGAAGTTTAATAGCGCATTTTACTCGCCATTTCATGCGCTTTGAGATGCCGCTTAGCCCAATACGCTATCTGGAATAGGAGCGACGTAAATTGAACAAATGTGATAGAATTTCCGTGAATTCTTATATTAACCTTAATGTAAAATGATCCAATCGGGTCTCTGTTCGCCCTACCATAGAAGTCTAATAGTGCATTTCACTCGCCATTTCATGCGCTTTGAGATGCCGCTTAGCCCAATACGCTATCTGAAATAGGAGCGACGTAAGTTGAACAAATGTGATAGAATTTCGCTGAATTCTTTCATTAACATTAATGTAAAATGATCTAATCGAGTCTCTGTTTGCCCTACCATAGAATTTTAATAGTGCATTCTACTCGCCATTCCACCCGCTTTAAGATGCCGCCTAGCCCAGTACGCTATCTGAAATAGGAGCGACGTAAATTGAACAAATGTGATAGAATTTTGCTGAATTCTTAAATTAACCATAATATAAAATGATCTAATCGGGTCTCTGTTTGCCCTACCCTAGAAGTTTAATAGTGCATTTCACTCGCCATTTCATGCGCTTTGAGATGCCGCTAAGCCCAATACGCTATCTGCAATAGGAGCGACGTAAATTGAACAAATGTGATAGAATTTCCGTGAATTCTTATATAAACCTTAATGTAAAATGATCCAATCGGGTCTCTGTTCGCCCTACCATAGAAGTCTAATAGTGCATTTCACTCGCCATTTCATGCGCTTTGAGGTGCCGCTTAGCCCAATACGCTATCTGAAATAGGAGCGACGCAAGTTGAACAAATGTGATAGAATTTTTCTGAATTCTTAAATAAACCATAATATGAAATGATCTAATGGGGTCTCTGTTTGCCCTACCCTAGAAGTTTAATAGTGCATTTCACTCGTCATTTCATGCGCTTTGATATGCCGCTAAGCCCAATACGCTATCTGCAATAGGAGCGACGTAAATTGAACAAATGTGATAGAATTTGGCTGAATTCTTAAATTAACCATAATATAAAATGATCTAATCGGGTCTCTGTTTGCCCTACCCTAGAAGTTTAATAGTGCATTTTACTCGCCATTTCATGCGCTTTGAGATGCCGCATAGCCCAATACGCTATCTGAAATAGGAGCGACGTAAATTGAACAAATGTGATAGAATTTCCGTGAATCCTTATATTAACCTTAATGTAAAATGATCCAATCGGGTCTCTGTTCGCCCTACCATAGAAGTGTAATAGTGCATTTCACTCGCCATTTCATGCGCTTTGAGATGCCGCTTAGCCCAATACGCTATCTGAAATAGGAGCGACGTAAGTTGAACAAATGTGATAGAATTACGCTGAATTCTTTTATTAACCATAATGTAAAATGATCTGCTCGGGTCTGTGTTCGCCCCAGCCTAGAAGTTTAATAGTGCATTTTATTCGCCATATCATGCGCTTTGAGATGCCGCTTAGCCCAATACGCTATCTGAAATTGGAGCGACGTAAATTGAACAAATGTGATAGAATTTCGCTGAATTCTTAAATTAACCATAATATAAAATGATCCAATCGGGTCTCTGTTCGCCCTACCATAGAAGTCTAATAGTGCATTTCACTCGCCATTTCATGCGCTTTGAGATGCCGCTTAGCCCAATACGCTATCTGAAATAGGAGCGACGTAAATTGAACAAATGTGATAGAATTTCCCTGAAATCTTATATTAAACAAAATATAAAATGATCTAATCGGGTCTCTGATTGCTCTATCATAGAAGTTTAGTAGTGCATTTTACTCGCCCTACCACGCGCTTTAAGATGCCGCATAGGTCAGTAGGCTATCTGAAATAGGAGCGACGTAAGATGAACAAATGAGATAGAATTACGCTGAATTCTTATATTAACCGTAATATAAAATGAACTAATCGGGTCTCGGTTTGCCTTATCCTAGAAGTTTAATAGCGCATTTTACGCGCCATTTCATGCGCTTTGAGAGGCCGCTTAGCCCAATGCGCTATCTGAAATAGGAGCGACGTAAATTGAACAAATGTGATAGAATTTCCGTGAATTCTTATATTAACCTTAATGTAAAATGATCCAATCGGGTCTCTGTTCGCCCTACCATAGAAGTGTAATAGTGCATTTCACCCGCCATTTCATGCGCTTTCAGATGCCGCTTAGCCGAATACGCTATCTGATATAGGAGCGACGTAAATTGAACAAATGTCATACTATTCCCCTGAAATCTTATATTAAACAAAATATAAACTGATCTAATCGGGTCTCTGATTGCCCTATCATAGAAGTTTAGTAGTGCATTTTACTCGCCATTCCACGCGCTTTAAGTTGCCGCCTAGCCCAGTACGCTATCTGAAATAGGAGCGACGTAAGTTGAACAAATGTGATAGAATTTTGCTGAATTCTTAAATTAACCATAATATAAAATGATCTAATCGGGTCTCTGTTTGCCCTACCCTAGAAGTTTAATAGTGCATTTTAGTCGCCATTTCATGCGCTTTGAGATCCGGCTTAGCCCAATACGCTATCTGAAATAGGAGCGACGTAAATTGAACAAATGTGATAGAATTTCCCTGAAACCTTATATTAATCAAAATATAAAATGATCTAATCGGGTCTCTGATTGCCCTATCATAGAAGATTAGTAGTGCATTTTACTTGCCATTCCACGCGCTTTCAGATGCCGCCTAGACCAGTACGCTATCTGAAATAGGAGCGACGTAACTTGAACAAATGTGATAGAATTACGCTGAATTCTTATATTAACCGTAATATAAAATGATCTAAACGGGTCTGTGTTTGCCTTATCCTAGGAGTTTAATAGCGCATTTTACTCGCCATTTCATGCGCTTTGTGATGCCGCTTAGCCCAATACGCTATCTGGAATAGGAGCGACGTAAATTGAACAAATGTGATAGAATTTCCGTGAATTCTTATATTAACCTTAATGTAAAATGATCCAATCGGGTCTCTGTTCGCCCTACCATAGAAGTCTAATAGTGCATTTCACTCGCCATTTCATGCGCTTTGAGATGCCGCTTAGCCCAATACGCTATCTGAAATAGGAGCGACGTAAGTTGAACAAATGTGATAGAATTACGCTGAATTCTTTTATTAACCATAATGTAAAATGATCTGCTCGGGTCTCTGTTCGCCCTAGCCTAGAAGTTTAACATTGCATTTTATTCAACATTTCATGCGCTTTGAGATGCCGCTTAGCCCAATACGCTATCTGAAATTGGAGCGACGTAAATTGAACAAATGTGATAGAATTACGCTGAATTCTTATATTAACCGTAATATAAAATGAACTAATCGGGTCTCCGTTTGCCTTATCCAAGAAGTTTAATAGCGCATTTTACGCGCCATTTCATGCGCTTTGAGAGGCCGCTTAGCCCAATACGCTATCTGAAACAGGAGCGACGTAAATTGAACAAATGTGATAGAATTTCCCTGACATCTTATATTAAACAAAATATAAAATGATCTAATCGGGTCTCCGATTGCCCTATCATAGAAGTTTAGTAGTGCATTTTACTCGCCATTCCACGCGCTTTAAGATGCCGCCTAGCCCAGTACGCTACCTGAAATAGGAGCGACGTAACTTGAACAAATGTGATAGAATTACGCTGCATTCTTATATTAACCGTAATATAAAATGATCTAATCGGGTATCTGTTTGCCACGTCCTAGAAGTTTAATAGTGCATTATACTCGCCATTTCATGCGCTTCGAGATGCCGCTTAGCTCAATACGCTATCTGAAATAGGAGCGACGAAAGTTGAACAAATGTGATAGAATTTCGCTGAATTATTTTATTAACCAGAATGTAAAATGACCTAATCTGGTCTCTGTTCGCCCTACCATAGAAGTCTTATAGAGCATTTCACTCGCCATTTCATGCGCTTTGAGATGCCGCTTAGCCCAATACGCTATCTGAAATAGGAGCGACCTAAATTGAACGAATGTGATACAATTTTGCTGAATTCTTAAATTAACCATAATATAAAATGATCTAATCGGGTCTCTGCTTGCCCTACCCTAGAAGTTTAATAGTGCATTTTACTCGTCATTTCATGCGCTTTGAGATGCCGCTTAGCCGAATACGCTATCTGGAATAGGAGCGACGTAAATTGAACAAATGTGATACTATTTCCCTGAATTCTTAAATTAACCATAATATAAAATGATCCAATCGGGTCTCTGTTCGCCCTACCATAGAAGTCTAATAGTGCATTTCACTCGACATTTCATGCGCTTTGAGATGCCGCTTAGCCCAATACGCTATCTGAAATAGGAGCGACGTAAATTGAACAAATGTGATAGAATTTCCCTGAAATCTTATATTAAACAAAATATAAAAGGATCTAATCGGGTCTCTGATTGCTCTATCATAGAAGTTTAGTAGTGCATTTTACTCGCCCTTCCACGCGCTTTAAGATGCCGCATAGGTCAGTAGGCTATCTGAAATAGGAGCGACGTAAGATGAACAAATGTGATAGAATTACGCTGAATTCTTATATTAACCGTAATATAAAATGAACTAATCGGGTCTCCGTTTGCCTTATCCTAGAAGTTTAATAGCGCATTTAACGCGCCATTCCACACGCTGTAAGATGCCGCCTAGCCCAGTACGCTGTCTGAAATAGGAGCGACGTAAATTGAACAAATGTGATAGAATCTCCCTGAATACTTATATTAACCTTAATGTAAAATGATCTAATCGGGACTCTGTTCGCCCTACCCTAGAAGTTTAATAGTGCATTTCACTCGTCATTTCATGCGCTTTGAGATGCCGCTTAGCCCAATACGCTATCTGAAATATGAGCGACACGAATTGAACCAATGTGATAGAATTTCCCTGAAATCTTGTATTAAACAAAATATAAAATGATCTAATCGCGTCTCTGATTGCCCTATCATAGAAGATTAGTAGTGCATTTTACTTGCCATTCCACGCGCTTTCAGATGCCGCCTAGACCAGTACGCTATCTGAAATAGGAGCGACGTAACTTGAACAAATGTGATAGAATTACGCTGAATTCTTATATTAACCGTAATATAAAATGATCTAATCGGGTCTGTGTTTGCCTTATCCTAGGAGTTTAATAGCGCATTTTACTCGCCATTTCATGCGCTTTGTGATGCCGCTTAGCCCAATACGCTATCTGGAATAGGAGCGACGTAAATTGAACAAATGTGATAGAATTTCCGTGAATTCTTATATTAACCTTAATGTAAAATGATCCAATCGGGTCTCTGTTCGCCCTACCATAGAAGTCTAATAGTGCATTTCACTCGCCATTTCATGCGCTTTGAGATGCCGCTTAGGCCAATACGCTATCTTAAATAGGAGCGACGTAAGTTGAACAAATGTGATAGAATTACGCTGAATTCTTTTATTAACCATAATGTAAAATGATCTGCTCGGGTCTCTGTTCGCCCTAGCCTAGAAGTTTAATAGTGCATTTTATTCGCCATTTCATGCGCTTTGAGATGCCGCTTAGCCCAATACGCTATCTGAAATTGGAGCGACGTAAATTGAACAAATGTGATAGAATTTCGCTGAATTCTTAAATTAACCATAATATAAAATGATCCAATCGGGTCTCTGTTCGCCCTACCATAGAAGTCTAATAGTGCATTTCACTCGCCATTTCATGCGCTTTGAGATGCCGATTAGCCCAATACGCTATCTGAAATAGGAGCGACGTAAGTTGAACAAATGTGATAGAATTACGCTGAATTCTTTTATTAACATTAATGTAAAATGATCTAATCGAGTCTCTGTTTGCCCTACCATAGAATTTTAATAGTGCATTCTACTCGCCATTCCACGCGCTTTAAGATGCCGCCTATCCCAGTACGCTATCTGAAATAGGAGCGACGTAAATTGAACGAATGTGATAGAATTTTGCTGAATTCTTAAATTAACCATAATATAAAATGATCTAATCGGGTCTCTGTTTGCCCTACCCTAGAAGTTTAATAGTGCATTTCACTCGTCATTTCATGCGCTTTGAGATGCCGCTAAGCCCAATAAGCTATCTGTAATAGGAGCGACGTAAATTTTACAAATGTGATAGAATTTCGTTGAATTCTTATATCAACCAAAATATAAAATGATCTAATCGGGTCTCTGATTGCCCTATCATAGAAGATTAACAGTGCAGTTTACTCTCCACTCCACGCGCTTTAAGATGCCGCCTAGCCCAGTACGCTATCTGAAATAGGAGCGACGTAAATTGAACAAATGTGATAGAATTACGCTGAATTCTTATATTAACCGTAATATAAAATGATGTAATCGGCTCTCTGTTCGCCCTACCCATGAAGTTTAATAGTGCATTTCACTCGTCATTTCATGCGCTTTGCGATGCCGCTTAGCCCAATATGCTATCTGAAATAGGAGCGACGTAAATTGAACAAATGTGATAGAATTTTGCTGAATTCTTAAATTAACCATAATATAAAATGATGTAATCGGGTCTCTGTTTGCCCTACCCAAGAACTTTAACTGTGCATTTCTCTCGCCATTTCATGCGCTTTGAGATGCCGCTTAGCCCAACACGCTATCTGAAATAGGAGCGACGTAAATTGAACAAATGTGATAGAATTTCCATGAAATCTTATATTAAACAAAATATAAAATGATCTAAACGGGACTCTGATTGCCCTATCATAGAAGTTTAATAGTGCATTTTACTCGCCATTCCACGCGCTTTAAGTTGCCGCCTAGCCCAGTACGCTATCTGAAATAGGAGCGACGTAAGTTGAACAAATGTGATAGAATTTTGCTGAATTCTTAAATTAACCATAATATAAAATGATCTAATCGGGTCTCTGTTTGCCCTACCCTAGAAGTTTAATAGTGCATTTTAGTCGCCATTTCATGCGCTTTGAGATCCGGCTTAGCCCAATACGCTATCTGAAATAGGAGCGACGTAAATTGAACAAATGTGATAGAATTTCCCTGAAACCTTATATTAATCAAAATATAAAATGATCTAATCGGGTCTCTGATTGCCCTATCATAGAAGATTAGTAGTGCATTTTACTTGCCATTCCACGCGCTTCAGATGCCGCCTAGACCAGTACGCTATCTGAAATAGGAGCGACGTAACTTGAACAAATGTGATAGAATTACGCTGAATTCTTATATTAACCGTAATATAAAATGATCTAATCGGGTCTGTGTTTGCCTTATCCTAGGAGTTTAATAGCGCATTTTACTCGCCATTTCATGCGCTTTGTGATGCCGCTTAGCCCAATACGCTATCTGGAATAGGAGCGACGTAAATTGAACAAATGTGATAGAATTTCCGTGAATTCTTATATTAACCTTAATGTAAAATGATCCAATCGGGTCTCTGTTCGCCCTACCATAGAAGTCTAATAGTGCATTTCACTCGCCATTTCATGCGCTTTGAGATGCCGCTTAGGCCAATACGCTATCTTAAATAGGAGCGACGTAAGTTGAACAAATGTGATAGAATTACGCTGAATTCTTTTATTAACCATAATGTAAAATGATCTGCTCGGGTCTCTGTTCGCCCTAGCCTAGAAGTTTAATAGTGCATTTTATTCGCCATTTCATGCGCTTTGAGATGCCGCTTAGCCCAATACGCTATCTGAAATTGGAGCGACGTAAATTGAACAAATGTGATAGAATTTCGCTGAATTCTTAAATTAACCATAATATAAAATGATCCAATCGGGTCTCTGTTCGCCCTACCATAGAAGTCTAATAGTGCATTTCACTCGCCATTTCATGCGCTTTGAGATGCCGATTAGCCCAATACGCTATCTGAAATAGGAGCGACGTAAGTTGAACAAATGTGATAGAATTACGCTGAATTCTTTTATTAACATTAATGTAAAATGATCTAATCGAGTCTCTGTTTGCCCTACCATAGAATTTTAATAGTGCATTCTACTCGCCATTCCACGCGCTTTAAGATGCCGCCTATCCCAGTACGCTATCTGAAATAGGAGCGACGTAAATTGAACGAATGTGATAGAATTTTGCTGAATTCTTAAATTAACCATAATATAAAATGATCTAATCGGGTCTCTGTTTGCCCTACCCTAGAAGTTTAATAGTGCATTTCACTCGTCTTTTCATGCGCTTTGAGATGCCGCTAAGCCCAATAAGCTATCTGTAATAGGAGCGACGTAAATTTTACAAATGTGATAGAATTTCGTTGAATTCTTATATTAACCAAAATATAAAATGATCTAATCGGGTCTCTGATTGCCCTATCATAGAAGATTAACAGTGCAGTTTACTCTCCACTCCACGCGCTTTAAGATGCCGCCTAGCCCAGTACGCTATCTGAAATAGGAGCGACGTAAATTGAACAAATGTGATAGAATTACGCTGAATTCTTATATTAACCGTAATATAAAATGATGTAATCGGCTCTCTGTTCGCCCTACCCATGAAGTTTAATAGTGCATTTCACTCGTCATTTCATGCGCTTTGCGATGCCGCTTAGCCCAATATGCTATCTGAAATAGGAGCGACGTAAATTGAACAAATGTGATAGAATTTTGCTGAATTCTTAAATTAACCATAATATAAAATGATGTAATCGGGTCTCTGATTGCCCTACCCAAGAACTTTAACTGTGCATTTCTCTCGCCATTTCATGCGCTTTGAGATGCCGCTTAGCCCAACACGCTATCTGAAATAGGAGCGACGTAAATTGAACAAATGTGATAGAATTTTGCTGAATTCTTAAATTAACCATAATATAAAATGATCTAATCGGGTCTCTGTTTGCCCTACCCTAGAAGTTTAATAGTGCATTTTAGTCGCCATTTCATGCGCTTTGAGATCCGGCTTAGCCCAATACGCTATCTGAAATAGGAGCGACGTAAATTGAACAAATGTGATAGAATTTCCCTGAAACCTTATATTAATCAAAATATAAAATGATCTAATCGGGTCTCTGATTGCCCTATCATAGAAGATTAGTAGTGCATTTTACTTGCCATTCCACGCGCTTTCAGATGCCGCCTAGACCAGTACGCTATCTGAAATAGGAGCGACGTAACTTGAACAAATGTGATAGAATTACGCTGAATTCTTATATTAACCGTAATATAAAATGATCTAATCGGGTCTGTGTTTGCCTTATCCTAGGAGTTTAATAGCGCATTTTACTCGCCATTTCATGCGCTTTGTGATGCCGCTTAGCCCAATACGCTATCTGGAATAGGAGCGACGTAAATTGAACAAATGTGATAGAATTTCCGTGAATTCTTATATTAACCTTAATGTAAAATGATCCAATCGGGTCTCTGTTCGCCCTACCATAGAAGTCTAATAGTGCATTTCACTCGCCATTTCATGCGCTTTGAGATGCCGCTTAGGCCAATACGCTATCTTAAATAGGAGCGACGTAAGTTGAACAAATGTGATAGAATTACGCTGAATTCTTTTATTAACCATAATGTAAAATGATCTGCTCGGGTCTCTGTTCGCCCTAGCCTAGAAGTTTAATAGTGCATTTTATTCGCCATTTCATGCGCTTTGAGATGCCGCTTAGCCCAATACGCTATCTGAAATTGGAGCGACGTAAATTGAACAAATGTGATAGAATTTCGCTGAATTCTTAAATTAACCATAATATAAAATGATCCAATCGGGTCTCTGTTCGCCCTACCATAGAAGTCTAATAGTGCATTTCACTCGCCATTTCATGCGCTTTGAGATGCCGATTAGCCCAATACGCTATCTGAAATAGGAGCGACGTAAGTTGAACAAATGTGATAGAATTACGCTGAATTCTTTTATTAACATTAATGTAAAATGATCTAATCGAGTCTCTGTTTGCCCTACCATAGAATTTTAATAGTGCATTCTACTCGCCATTCCACGCGCTTTAAGATGCCGCCTATCCCAGTACGCTATCTGAAATAGGAGCGACGTAAATTGAACAAATGTGATAGAATTTTGCTGAATTCTTAAATTAACCATAATATAAAATGATCTAATCGGGTCTCTGTTTGCCCTACCCTAGAAGTTTAATAGTGCATTTCACTCGTCTTTTCATGCGCTTTGAGATGCCGCTAAGCCCAATAAGCTATCTGTAATAGGAGCGACGTAAATTTTACAAATGTGATAGAATTTCGTTGAATTCTTATATTAACCAAAATATAAAATGATCTAATCGGGTCTCTGATTGCCCTATCATAGAAGATTAATAGTGCAGTTTACTCTCCACTCCACGCGCTTTAAGATGCCGCCTAGCCCAGTACGCTATCTGAAATAGGAGCGACGTAAATTGAACAAATGTGATAGAATTACGCTGAATTCTTATATTAACCGTAATATAAAATGATGTAATCGGCTCTCTGTTCGCCCTACCCATGAAGTTTAATAGTGCATTTCACTCGTCATTTCATGCGCTTTGCGATGCCGCTTAGCCCAATATGCTATCTGAAATAGGAGCGACGTAAATTGAACAAATGTGATAGAATTTTGCTGAATTCTTAAATTAACCATAATATAAAATGATGTAATCGGGTCTCTGTTTGCCCTACCCAAGAACTTTAACTGTGCATTTCTCTCGCCATTTCATGCGCTTTGAGATGCCGCTTAGCCCAACACGCTATCTGAAATAGGAGCGACGTAAATTGAACAAATGTGATAGAATTTCCATGAAATCTTATATTAAACAAAATATAAAATGATCTAAACGGGACTCTGATTGCCCTATCATAGAAGTTTAATAGTGCATTTTACTGGCCATTTCATGCGCATTGAGATGCCGCTTAGCCCAATACGCTATCTGAAATAGGAGCGATGTAAATTGAACAAATGTGATAGAATTTCGCTGAATTCTTAAATTAACCATAATATAAAATGATCTAAACGGGACTCTGATTGCCCTATCATAGAAGTTTAGTAGTGCATTTTACTCGCCATTTCATGCGCTTTGAGATGCTCCTAGCCCGGTACGCTATCTGAAATAGGAGCGGCGTAAATTGAACAAATGTGATAGAATTTCCCTGAAATCTTATATTAAACAAAATATAAAAGGATCTAATCGGGTCTCTGATTGCCCTATCATAGAAGTTTAGTAGTGCATTTTACTCGCCATTCCACGCGCTTTAAGTTGCCGCCTAGCCCAGTACGCTGTCTGAAATAGGAGCGACGTTAGTTGAACAAATGCGATAGAATTTTGCTGAATTCTTAAATTAACCATAATATAAAATGATCTAATCGGGTCTCTGTTTGCCCTACCCTAGAAGTTTAATAGTGCATTTTAGTCGCCATTTCATGCGCTTTGAGATCCGGCTTAGCCCAATACGCTATCTGAAATAGGAGCGACGTAAATTGAACAAATGTGATAGAATTTCCCTGAAATCTTATATTAATCAAAATATAAAATGATCTAATCGGGTCTCTGATTGCCCTATCTTAGAAGATTAGTAGTGCATTTTACTCGCCATTCCACGCGCTTTAAGATGCCGCCTAGCCCAGTACGCTATCTGAAATAGGAGCGACGTAACTTGAACAAATGTGATAGGATTACGCTGAATTCTTATATTAACCGTAATATAAAGTGATCTAATCGGGTCTCTGTTTGCCTTATCCTAGAAGTTTAATAGCGCATTTTACTCGCCATTTCATGCGCTTTGAGATGCCGCTTAGCCCAATACGCTATCTGGAATAGGAGCGACGTAAATTGAACAAATGTGATAGAATTTCCGTGAATTCTTATATTAACCTTAATGTAAAATGATCCAATCGGGTCTCTGTTCGCCCTACCATAGAAGTCTAATAGTGCATTTCATTCGCCATTTCATGCGCTTTGAGATGCCGCTTAGCCCAATACGCTATCTGAAATAGGAGCGACGTAAGTTGAACAAATGTGATAGAATTACGCTGAATTCTTTTATTAACCATAATGTAAAATGATCTGCTCGGGTCTCTGTTCGCCCTAGCCTAGAAGTTTAACAGTGCATTTTATTCAACATTTCATGCGCTTTCAGATGCCGCTTAGCCCAATACGCTATCTGAAATAGGAGCGACGTAAATTGAACAAATGTGATAGAATTTCCATGAAATCTTATATTAAACAAAATATAAAATGATCTAAACGGGACTCTGATTGCCCTATCATAGAAGTTTAGTAGTGCATTTTACTCGCCATTTCATGCGCTTTGAGATGCTCCTAGCCCGGTACGCTATCTGAAATAGGAGCGGCGTAAGTTGAACAAATGTGATAGAATTACGCTGAATTCTTATATTAACCTTAATGTAAAATGTTCTAATCGGGTCTCTGTTCGCCCTACCCAAGAAGATTAATAGTGCATTTCACTCGTCATTTCATGCGCTTTGAGATGCCGCTTAGCCCAGTACGCTATCTGAAATAGGAGCGATGTAAATTGAACAAATGTGATAGAATTTCGCTGAATTCTTATATTAACCAAAATATAAAATGATCTAATCGGGTCTCTGATTGCCCTACCCTAGAAGATTAATAGTGCATTTTACTCGCCATTGCGTGCGCTTTGAGATGCCGCTTAGCACAAGTCGCTATCTGAAATAGGAGCGATGTAAATTGAACAAATGTGATAGAATTTCGCTGAATTCTTATATTCACCTTAATGTAAAATGATCTAATCGGGTCTTTGTTCGCCCTACCCAAGAAGTTTAATAGTGCATTTCACTCGTCAATTCATGCGCTTTGCGATGCCGCTTAGCCCAATAAGCTATCTGAAATTGGAGCGACGTAAATTGAACAAATGTGATAGAATTTCGCTGAATTCTTATATTAACCAAAATATAAAATGATCTAATCGGGTCTCTGATTGCCCTATCATAGAAGTTTAATAGTGCATTTTACTCGCCATTACACACGCTTTAAGATGCCGCTTATCCCAATACGCTATCTGAAATATCAGCGACGTAAATTGAACAAATGTGAGAGAATTTCGCTGAATTCTTAAATTAACCATAATATAAAATGATCTAATGGGGTCTCTGTTTGCCCTACCCTAGAAGTTTAATAGTGCATTTTACTCGCCATTTCCTGCGCTTTGAGATGCCGCTTAGCACAAGTCGCTATCTGAAATAGGAGCGATGTAAATTGAACAAATGTGATAGAATTTCGCTGAATTCTTATATTAACCTTAATGTAAAATGATCTAATCGGGTCTTTGTTCGCCCTACCCAAGAAGTTTAATAGTGCATTTCACTCATCAATTCATGCGCTTTGCGATGCCGCTTAGCCCAATAAGCTATCTGAAATTGGAGCGACGTAAATTGAACAAATGTGATAGAATTTCGCTGAATTCTTATATTAACCAAAATATAAAATGATCTAATCGGGTCTCTGATTGCCCTATCATAGAAGTTTAATAGTGCATTTTACTCGCCATTACACACGCTTTAAGATGCCGCCTAGCCCAGTACGCTATCTGAAATAGGAGCTACGTAAGTTGAACGAATGTGATAGAATTTTGCTGAATTCTTAAATTAACCATAATATAAAATGATCTAATCGGGTCTCTGTTTGCCTTATCCTAGAAGTTTAATAGTGCATTTTACTCGCCATTTCATGCGCTTTGAGATGCCTCTTAGCCCAATACGCTATCTGAAATAGGAGCGACGTAAATTGAACAAATGTGATAGAATTTCGCTGAATTCTTATATTAACCATAATATAAATTGATGTAATCGGGTCTCTGTTCGCCCTACCCAAGAAGTTTAATAGTGCATTTCTCTCGTCATTTCATGCGCTTTGAGATGGCGCTTAGCCCAATAGCTATCTGAAATAGGAGCGACGTAAATTGAACAAATGTGATAGAATTCCCCTGAAATCTTACATTAACCGTAATATAAAATGATCTAATCGGGTCTCTGTTTGCATTACCCTAGAAGTTTAATAGTGCATTTTACTCTCCATTCCACGCGCTTTAAGATGCCGCCTATCCGAGTACGCTTTCTGAAATAGGAGCGACGTAAGTTGAACAAATGTGGTAGAATAACGCTGAATTCTTATATTAACCGTAATATAAAATGGTCTAATCGGGTCTCCGTTTGCCTTATCCTAGAAGTTTAATAGTGCATTTTACTCGCCATTCAACGCGCTTTAAGATACCGCGTAGCCCAGTACGCTATCTGAAATAGGAGCGACGTAAATTGAACAAATGTGATAGAATTTTGCTGAATTCTTTTATTTACCATAATGTTAAATGATCTAATCGGGTCTCTGTTCGCCCTATCGTACAAGCTTAATAGTGCATTTTATTCGTCATTTCATGCGCTTTGAGATGCCGCTTATCCCAATACGCTAGCTGAAATAGGAGCGACGTAAATTGAACAAATGTGATAGAATTTCCCTGAAATCTTATATTAACCGTAATATAAAATGATGTAATCGGGTCTCTGTTTGCATTACCCTCGAAGTTTAATAGTGCATTTTACTCGCCTTTCCACGCGCTTTAAGATGCCGCCTATCCGAGTACGCTATCTGAAATAGGAGCGACGTAAGTTGAACAAATGTGATAGAATAACGCTGAATTCTTATATTAACCGTAATATAAAATGGTCTAATCGGGTCTCCATTTGCCTTATCCTAGAAGTTTAATAATGCATTTTACTCGCCATTTCATGCGCATGGAGATGCCGCTTAGCCCAATACGCTATTTGAAATAGGAGCGATGTAAATTGAACAAATGTGATAGAATTTCGCTGAATTCTTAAATTAACCATAATATGAAATGACCTAATCGGGTCTCTGATTGCCCTATTATAGAAGTTTAATAGTGCATTTTACTCGCCATTCCACGCGCTTTAAGATGCCGCCTAGCCCAATACGCTATCTGAAATAGGAGCGACGTAAAATGAACAAATGTGATAGGATTTCGCTGAATTCTTAAATTAACCATAATATAAAATGATCTAATCGGGTCTATATGTGCCCAACCCTAGAAGCTTAATAGTGCATTTTACTCGCCATTTCTTGCGCTTTGAGATGCCGCTTAGCCCAATACGCTATCTGAAATAGGAGCGACGTAAATTGAACAAATGTGATAGAATTTACCTGAAATCTTATATTAAACAATACATAAAATGATCTAAACGGGACTCTGATTGCCCTACCATAGAAGTTTAGTAGTGCATTTTACTCGCCCTTCCACGCGCTTTAAGATGCCGCCTAGCCCAGTACACTATCTGAAATAGGAGCGACGTATGTTGAACAAATGTGATAGAATTACGCTGAATTCTTATATTAACCGTAATATAAAATGATCTAATCGGGTCTCTGTTTGCCTTACCCTAGAAGTTTAATAGTGCATTTTACTCGCCATTTCATGCGCTTTGAGATGCCGCTTAGCCCAATACGCTATCTGAAATAGGAGCGACGTAAATTGAACCAATGTGATAGAATTACGCTGAATCCTTATATTAACCAAAATATAAAATGATCTAATCGGGTCTCTGATTGCCCTATTATAGAAGTTCAATAGTGCATTTCACTCGCCATTCCACGCGCTTTAAGGTGCCGCTTAGCCCAATACGCTATCTGAAATAGGAGCGATGTAAATTGAACAAATGTGATAGAATTTTGCTGAATTCTTAAATTAACCATAATATAAAATGATGTAATCGGGTCTCTGTTCGCCCTACCCAAGAAGTTTAATAGTGCATTTCTCTCGTCATTTCATGCGCTTTGAGATGCCGCTTAGCCCAATAGCTATCTGAAATAGGAGCGATGTAAATTGAACAAATGTGATAGAATTTCGATGCATTCATTTATTAACCAAAATATAAAATGATCTAATCGGGTCCCTGATTGCACACCCTAGAAGTTTAATAGTGCATTTTACTCGCCATTTCATGCGCTTTGAGATGCCGCTTAGCCCAGTACGCTATCTGAAATAGGAGCGACGTAAATTGAATAAATGTGATAGAATTTCGCTGAATTCTTAAATTAACCATAATATAAAATGATCTAATGGGGTCTCTGTTTGCCCTACCCTAGAAGTTTAATAGTGCATTTTACTCGCCATTTCTTGCGCTTTGAGATGCCGCTTAGCACAAGTCGCTATCTGAAATAGGAGCGATGTAAATTGAACAAATGTGATAGAATTTCGCTGAATTCTTATATTAACCTTAATGTAAAATGATCTAATCGGGTCTTTGTTCGCCCTACCCAAGAAGTTTAATAGTGCATTTCACTCGTCAATTCATGCGCTTTGCGATGCCGCCTAGCCCAGTACGCTATCTGAAATAGGAGCTACGTAAGTTGAACGAATGTGACAGAATTACGCTGATTTCTTATATTAACCGTAATATAAAATGATCTAATCGGGTCTCTGTTTGCATTACCCTAGAAGTTTAATAGTGCATTTTACTCGCCATTCAACGCGCTTTAAGATATCGCGTAGCCCAGTACGCTATCTGAAATAGGAGCGACGTAAATTGAACAAATGTGATAGAATTTTGCTGAATTCTTTTATTTACCATAATGTTAAATGATCTAATCGGGTCTCTGTTCGCCCTAGCGTACAAGCTTAATAGTGCATTTTATTCGTCATTTCATGCGCTTTGAGACGCCGCTTAGCCCAATACGCTATTTGGAATAGGAGCGACGCAAATTGAACAAATGTGATAGAATTTCGCTGAATTCTTATATTAACCAAAATATAAAATGATCTAATCGGGTCTCTGATTGCCCTATCATAGAAGTTTAATAGTGCATTTTACTCGCCATTACACACGCTTTAAGATGCCGCCTAGCCCAGTACGCTATCTGAAATAGGAGCAACGTAAGTTGAACGAATGTGACAGAATTTCGCTGAATTCTTTTATTTACCATAATGTTAAATGATCTAATCGGGTCTCTGTTCGCCCTAGCGTACAAGCTTAATAGTGCATTTTATTCGTCATTTCATGCGCTTTGAGATGCCGCTTAGCCCAATACGCCATCTGAAATAGGAGCGACGTAAATTGAACAAATGTGATAGAATTTCGCTGAATTCTTATATTAACCAAAATATAAAATGATCTAATCGGGTCTCTGATTGCCCTATCATAGAAGTTTAATAGTGCATTTTACTCGTCATTCCACGCGCTTTAAGATGCCGCCTAGCCCAGTACGCTATCTGAAATAGGAGCGACGTAAATTGAACAAATGTGATAGAATTTTGCTGAATTCTTAAATTAACCATAATATAAAATGATGTAATCGGGTCTCTGTTCGCCCTACCCAAGAAGCTTAATAGTGCATTTTACTCGTCAATTCATGCGCTTTGCGATGCCGCTTAGCCCAATAAGCTATCTGAAATAGGAGCGACGTAAATTGAACAAATGTGATAGAATTTCGCTGAATTCTTATATTAACCAAAATATAAAATAATCTAATCGGGTCTCTGATTGCCCTATCATAGAAGTTTAACAGTGCATTTTACTCGCCATTCCACGCGCTTTAAGTTGCCGCCTAGCCCAGCACGCTATCTGAAATAGGAGCTACGTAAGTTGAACAAATGTCACAGAATTACGCTGAATTCTTATATTAACCGTAATATAAAATGATCTAATCGGGTCTCTGTTTGCCTTATCCTAGAAGTTTAATAGTGCATTTTACTCGCCATTTCTTGCGCTTTGAGATGCCGCTTAGTCCAGTACGCTATCTGAAATAGGAGCGATGTAAATTGAACAAATGTGATAGAATTTCGATGAATTCTTAATTTAACCATAATATAAAATGATCTAATGGGGTCTCTGTTTGCCCTACCCTAGAAGTTTAATAGTGCATTTTACTCGCCATTTCTTGCGCTTTGAGATGCCGCTTAGCACAAGTCGCTATCTGAAATAGGAACGATGTAAATTGAACAAATGTGATAGACTTTCGCTGAATTCTTATATTAACCTTAATGTAAAATGATCTAATCGGGTCTTTGTTCGCCCTACCCAAGAAGTTTGATAGTGCATTTCACTCGTCAATTCATGCGCTTTCCGATGCCGCTTAGCCCAATAAGCTATCTGAAATTGGAGCGACGTAAATTGAACAAATGTGACAGAATTTCGCTGAATTCTTATATTAACCAAAATATAAAATGATCTAATCGGGTCTTTCTTCGCCCTACCCTAGAAGTTTAACAGTGCATTTCACTCGTCATTTCATGCGCTCTGAGTTGCCGCTTAGCCCAGTACGCTATCTGAAATAGGAGCTACGTAAGTTGAACGAATGTGACAGAATTACGCTGATTTCTTATATTAACCGTAATATAAAATGATCTAATCGGGTCTCTGTTTGCATTACCCTAGAAGTTTAATAGTGCATTTTACTCGCCATTCAACGCGCTTTAAGATATCGCGTAGCCCAGTACGCTATCTGAAATAGGAGCGACGTAAATTGAACAAATGTGATAGAATTTTGCTGAATTCTTTTATTTACCATAATGTTAAATGATCTAATCGGGTCTCTGTTCGCCCTAGCGTACAAGCTTAATAGTGCATTTTATTCGTCATTTCATGCGCTTTGAGACGCCGCTTAGCCCAATACGCTATTTGGAATAGGAGCGACGCAAATTGAACAAATGTGATAGAATTTCGCTGAATTCTTATATTAACCAAAATATAAAATGATCTAATCGGGTCTCTGATTGCCCTATCATAGAAGTTTAATAGTGCATTTTACTCGCCATTACACACGCTTTAAGATGCCGCCTAGCCCAGTACGCTATCTGAAATAGGAGCAACGTAAGTTGAACGAATGTGACAGAATTTCGCTGAATTCTTTTATTTACCATAATGTTAAATGATCTAATCGGGTCTCTGTTCGCCCTAGCGTACAAGCTTAATAGTGCATTTTATTCGTCATTTCATGCGCTTTGAGATGCCGCTTAGCCCAATACGCCATCTGAAATAGGAGCGACGTAAATTGAACAAATGTGATAGAATTTCGCTGAATTCTTATATTAACCAAAATATAAAATGATCTAATCGGGTCTCTGATTGCCCTATCATAGAAGTTTAATAGTGCATTTTACTCGTCATTCCACGCGCTTTAAGATGCCGCCTAGCCCAGTACGCTATCTGAAATAGGAGCGACGTAAATTGAACAAATGTGATAGAATTTTGCTGAATTCTTAAATTAACCATAATATAAAATGATGTAATCGGGTCTCTGTTCGCCCTACCCAAGAAGCTTAATAGTGCATTTTACTCGTCAATTCATGCGCTTTGCGATGCCGCTTAGCCCAATAAGCTATCTGAAATAGGAGCGACGTAAATTGAACAAATGTGATAGAATTTCGCTGAATTCTTATATTAACCAAAATATAAAATAATCTAATCGGGTCTCTGATTGCCCTATCATAGAAGTTTAACAGTGCATTTTACTCGCCATTCCACGCGCTTTAAGTTGCCGCCTAGCCCAGCACGCTATCTGAAATAGGAGCTACGTAAGTTGAACAAATGTCACAGAATTACGCTGAATTCTTATATTAACCGTAATATAAAATGATCTAATCGGGTCTCTGTTTGCCTTATCCTAGAAGTTTAATAGTGCATTTTACTCGCCATTTCTTGCGCTTTGAGATGCCGCTTAGTCCAGTACGCTATCTGAAATAGGAGCGATGTAAATTGAACAAATGTGATAGAATTTCGATGAATTCTTAATTTAACCATAATATAAAATGATCTAATGGGGTCTCTGTTTGCCCTACCCTAGAAGTTTAATAGTGCATTTTACTCGCCATTTCTTGCGCTTTGAGATGCCGCTTAGCACAAGTCGCTATCTGAAATAGGAGCGATGTAAATTGAACAAATGTGATAGACTTTCGCTGAATTCTTATATTAACCTTAATGTAAAATGATCTAATCGGGTCTTTGTTCGCCCTACCCAAGAAGTTTGATAGTGCATTTCACTCGTCAATTCATGCGCTTTCCGATGCCGCTTAGCCCAATAAGCTATCTGAAATTGGAGCGACGTAAATTGAACAAATGTGACAGAATTTCGCTGAATTCTTATATTAACCAAAATATAAAATGATCTAATCGGGTCTTTCTTCGCCCTACCCTAGAAGTTTAACAGTGCATTTCACTCGTCATTTCATGCGCTCTGAGTTGCCGCTTAGCCCATTAAGCTATCTGAAATAGGAGCGACGTAAATTGAACAAATGTGATAGAACTTCGCTGAATTCTTATATTAACCGTAATATAAAATGATCTGATCGGGTCTCTGCTTGCCCCACCCTAGAAGTTTAATAGTGCATTTTACTCGCCCTTTCGTGCGCTTTGAGATGCCGCTTAGCCCAATACGCTATCTGAAATAGGAGCGACGTAAATTGACCAAATGTGATAGAATTTCGCTGGATTCTTATATTAACCAAAATTTAAAATGAACTAATCGGGTGTCTGATTGCCCTATCATAGAAGTTTAATAGTGCATTTTACTCGCCATTCCGCGCGGTTTATGTTGCCGCCTAGCCCAGTACGCTATCTGAAATAGGAGCTACGTAACTTGAACAAATGTGACAGAATTACGCTGAATTCTTATATTAACCGTAATATAAAATGATCTAATCGGGTCTCTGTTTGCCTTATCCTAGAAGTTTAATAGTGCATTTTACTCGCCATTTCATGCGCTTTGAGATGCCGCTTAGCCCAATAAGCTATCTGAAATAGGAGCGACGTAAATTGAACAAATGTGATAGAATTTCGCTGAATTCTTTTATTTACCATAATGTTAAATGATCTAATCGGGTCTCTGTTCGCCCTAGCGTACAAGCTTAATAGTGCATTTTATTCGTCATTTCATGCGCTTTGAGATGCCGCTTAGCCCAATACGCCATCTGAAATAGGAGCGACGCAAATTGAACAAATGTGATAGAATTTCGCTGAATTCTTATATTAACCATAATATAAAATGATGTAATCGGGTCTCTGTTCGCCCTACCCAAGAAGTTTAATAGTGCATTTCTCTCGTCATTTGATGCGCTTTGAGATGCCGCTTAGCCCAATAGCTATCTGAAATAGGAGCGACGTAAATTGAACAAATGTGATAGAATTTCCCTGAAATCTTATATTAACCGTAATATAAAATGATCTAATCGGGTCTCTGTTTGCATTACCCGAGAAGTTTAATAGTGCATTTTACTCGCCATTCCACGCGCTTTAAGATGCCGCCTATCCGAGTACGCTTTCTGAAATAGGAGCGACGTAAGTCGAACAAATGTGATAAAATAACGCTGATTTCTTATATTAACCGTAATATAAAATGGTCTAATCGGGTCTCCGTTTGCCTTATCCTAGAAGTTTAATAGTGCATTTTACTCGCCATTCCACGCGCTTTAAGATACCGCGTAGCCCAGTACGCTATCTGAAATAGGAGCGACGTAAATTGAACAAATGTGATAGAATTTTCCTGAACTCTTAAATTAACCATAATATAAAATGATGTAATCGGGTCTCTGTTTGCCCTACCCAAGAAGTTTAATAGTGCATTTCTCTCGTCATTTCATGCGCTTTGAGATGCCGCATAGCCCAATACGCTATCTGAAATAGGAGCGACGTAAATTGAACAAATGTGATAGAATTTCGCTGAATTCTTATATTAACTGTAATATAAAATGATCTAATCGGGTCTCAGTTTGCCTTACCCTAGAAGTTTAATAGTGCATTTTACTCGCCATTTCATGCGCTTTGAGATGCCGCTTATCCCAATATGCTATCTGATATAGGAGCGACGTAAGTTGAACAAATGTGATAGAATTACGCTGAATTCTTATATTAACCAAAGTATAAAATGATCTAATCGGGTCTCTGATTGCCCTATCATAGAAGATTAATAGTGCATTTTACTCGCCATTCCACGCGCTTTAAGATGCCGCCTACCCCAGTATGCTATCTGAAATAGGAACGACGTAAATTGAACAAATGTGATAGAATTTTGCTGAATTCTTAAATTAACCATAATATAAAATGATCTAATCGGGTCTCTGATTGCCCTACCCTAGAAGTTTAATAGTGCATTTTACGAGCCATTTCTTGCGCTTTGAGATGCAGCTTAGCCCAATACGCTATCCGAAATAGGAGCGACGTAAATTGAACAAATGTGATAGAATTTCGCTGAATTCTTATATTAACCAAAATATAAAATGATCTAATCGGGTCTCTGATTGCCCTATCATAGATGTTTAAGAGTGCATTTTACACGCCATTCCACGCGCTTTGAGATGCCGCCTAGCCCAGTACGCTATCTGAAATAGGAGCGACGTAAGTTGAACAAATGTGATAGAATTACGCTGAATTCTTATATTAACTGTAATATAAAATGGTCTAATCGGATCTCCGTTTGCCTTATCCTAGAAGTTTATTAGTGCATTTTAGTCGTCATTCCATGCGCTTTGAGATGCCGCTTATCCCAATACGCTATCTGAAATAGCAGCGATGTAAATTGAACAAATGGGATAGAATTTTGCTGAATTCTTAAATTAACCATAATATAAAATGATGTAATCGGGTCTCTGTTCGCCCTACACTAGAAGTTTAATAGTACATTTCTCTCGTCATTTCATGCGCTTTGAGATGCCGCTTAGCCCAATAGCTATCTGAAATAGGAGCGATGTAAATTGAACAAATGTGATAGAATTTCCCTGAAATCTTATATTAAACAATACATAAAATGATCTAAACGGGACTCTGATTGCCCTACCATAGAAGTTTAGTAGTGCATTTTACTCGCCCTTCCACGCGCTTTAAGATGCCGCCTAGCCCAGTACGCTATCTGAAATAGGAGCGACGTAAATTGAACAAATGTGATAGAATTTCCCTGAAATCTTATATTAAAGAAAATATAAAATGATCTAACCGGGACTCTGATTGCCCTATCATAGAAGTTTAGTAGTGCATTTTACTCGCCCTTCCACGCGCTTTAAGATGCCGCCTAGCCCAGTACACTATCTGAAATAGGAGCGGCGTAAATTGAAAAAATGTGATAGAATTTCGCTGAATTCTTATATTAACCAAAATATAAAATGATCTAATGGGGTCTCTGTTTGCCCTACCCTAGAAGTTTAATAGTGCATTTTACTCGCCCTTTCGTGCGCTTTGAGATGCCGCTTAGCCCAATACGCTATCTGAAATAGGAGCGACGTAAAATGAACAAATGTGATAGGATTTCGCTGAATTCTTAAATTAACCATAATATAAAATGATCTAATCGGGTCTATATGTGCCCAACCCTAGAAGCTTAATAGTGCATTTTACTCGCCATTTCTTGCGCTTTGAGATGCCGCTTAGCCCAATACGCTATCTGAAATAGGAGCGACGTAAATTGAACAAATGTGATAGAATTTCCCTGAAATCTTATATTAAACAATACATAAAATGATCTAAACGGGACTCTGATTGCCCTACCATAGAAGTTTAGTAGTGCATTTTACTCGCCCTTCCACGCGCTTTAAGATGCCGCCTAGCCCAGTACACTATCTGAAATAGGAGCGACGTATGTTGAACAAATGTGATAGAATTACGCTGAATTCTTATATTAACCGTAATATAAAATGATCTAATCGGGTCTCTGTTTGCCTTACCCTAGAAGTTTAATAGTGCATTTTACTCGCCATTTCATGCGCTTTGAGATGCCGCTTAGCCCAATACGCTATCTGAAATAGGAGCGACGTAAATTGAACAAATGTGATAGAATTACGCGGAATCCTTATATTAACCAAAATATAAAATGATCTAATCGGGTCTCTGATTGCCCTATTATAGAAGTTTAATAGTGCATTTCACTCGCCATTCCACGCGCTTTAAGGTGCCGCCTAGTCCAGTTTGCTATCTGAAATAGGAACGACGTAAATTGAACAAATGTGATAGAATTACGCTGAATTCTTATATTAACCGTAATATAAAATGGTCTAATCGGATCTCCGTTTGCCTTATCCTAGAAGTTTATTAGTGCATTTTACTCGTCATTCCATGCGCTTTGAGGTGCCGCTTAGCCCAATACGCTATCTGAAATAGGAGCGATGTAAATTGAACAAATGTGATAGAATTTTGCTGAATTCTTAAATTAACCATAATATAAAATGATGTAATCGGGTCTCTGTTCGCCCTACCCAAGAAGTTTAATAGTGCATTTCTCTCGTCATTTCATGCGCTTTGAGATGCCGCTTAGCCCAATAGCTATCTGAAATAGGAGCGATGTAAATTGAACAAATGTGATAGAATTTCGATGCATTCATTTATTAACCAAAATATAAAATGATCTAATCGGGTCACTGATTGCCCACCCTAGAAGTTTAATAGTGCATTTTACTCGCCATTTCATGCGCTTTGAGATGCCGCTTAGCCCAATACGCTATCTGAAATAGGAGCGACGTAAATTGAATAAATGTGATAGAATTTCGCTGAATTCTTAAATTAACCATAATATAAAATGATCTAATCGGGTCTTTGTTCGCCCTACCCAAGAAGTTTAATAGTGCATTTCACTCGTCAATTCATGCGCTTTGCGATGCCGCCTAGCCCAGTACGCTATCTGAAATAGGAGCTACGTAAGTTGAACGAATGTGACTGAATTACGCTGATTTCTTATATTAACCGTAATATAAAATGATCTAATCGGGTCTCTGTTTGCATTACCCTAGAAGTTTAATAGTGCATTTTACTCGGCATTCAACGCGCTTTAAGATATCGCGTAGCCCAGTACGCTATCTGAAATAGGAGCTACGTAAGTTGAACGAATGTGACAGAATTACGCTGATTTCTTATATTAACCGTAATATAAAATGATCTAATCGGGTCTCTGTTTGCATTACCCTAGAAGTTTAATAGTGCATTTTACTCGCCATTCAACGCGCTTTAAGATATCGCGTAGCCCAGTACGCTATCTGAAATAGGAGCGACGTAAATTGAACAAATGTGATAGAATTTTGCTGAATTCTTTTATTTACCATAATGTTAAATGATCTAATCGGGTCTCTGTTCGCCCTAGCGTACAAGCTTAATAGTGCATTTTATTCGTCATTTCATGCGCTTTGAGATGCCGCTTTGCCCAATACGCTATCTGGAATAGGAGCGACGCAAATTGAACAAATGTGATAGAATTTCGCTGAATTCTTATATTAACCAAAATATAAAATGATCTAATCGGGTCTCTGATTGCCCTATCATAGAAGTTTAATAGTGCATTTTACTCGCCATTACACACGCTTTAAGATGCCGCCTAGCCCAGTACGCTATCTGAAATAGGAGCAACGTAAGTTGAACGAATGTGACAGAATTTCGCTGAATTCTTTTATTTACCATAATGTTAAATGATCTAATCGGGTCTCTGTTCGCCCTAGCGTACAAGCTTAATAGTGCATTTTATTCGTCATTTCATGCGCTTTGAGATGCCGCTTAGCCCAATACGCCATCTGAAATAGGAGCGACGTAAATTGAACAAATGTGATAGAATTTCGCTGAATTCTTATATTAACCAAAATATAAAATGATCTAATCGGGTCTCTGATTGCCCTATCATAGAAGTTTAATAGTGCATTTTACTCGTCATTCCACGCGCTTTAAGATGCCGCCTAGCCCAGTACGCTATCTGAAATAGGAGCGACGTAAATTGAACAAATGTGATAGAATTTTGCTGAATTCTTAAATTAACCATAATATAAAATGATGTAATCGGGTCTCTGTTCGCCCTACCCAAGAAGTTTAATAGTGCATTTTACTCGTCAATTCATGCGCTTTGCGATGCCGCTTAGCCCAATAAGCTATCTGAAATAGGAGCGACGTAAATTGAACAAATGTGATAGAATTTCGCTGAATTCTTATATTAACCAAAATATAAAATAATCTAATCGGGTCTCTGATTGCCCTATCATAGAAGTTTAACAGTGCATTTTACTCGCCATTCCACGCGCTTTAAGTTGCCGCCCCGCCCAGCATGCTATCTGAAATAGGAGCTACGTAAGTTGAACAAATGTCACAGAATTACGCTGAATTCTTATATTAACCGTAATATAAAATGATCTAATCGGGTCTCTGTTTGCCTTATCCTAGAAGTTTAATAGTGCATTTTACTCGCCATTTCTTGCGCTTTGAGATGCCGCTTAGTCCAGTACGCTATCTGAAATAGGAGCGATGTAAATTGAACAAATGTGATAGAATTTCGATGAATTCTTAATTTAACCATAATATAAAATGATCTAATGGGGTCTCTGTTTGCCCTACCCTAGAAGTTTAATAGTGCATTTTACTCGCCATTTCTTGCGCTTTGAGATGCCGCTTAGCACAAGTCGCTATCTGAAATAGGAGCGATGTAAATTGAACAAATGTGATAGACTTTCGCTGAATTCTTATATTAACCTTAATGTAAAATGATCTAATCGGGTCTTTGTTCGCCCTACCCAAGAAGTTTGATAGTGCATTTCACTCGTCAATTCATGCGCTTTCCGATGCCGCTTAGCCCAATAAGCTATCTGAAATTGGAGCGACGTAAATTGAACAAATGTGACAGAATTTCGCTGAATTCTTATATTAACCAAAATATAAAATGATCTAATCGGGTCTTTGTTCGCCCTACCCTAGAAGTTTAACAGTGCATTTCACTCGTCATTTCATGCGCTCTGAGTTGCCGCTTAGCCCATTAAGCTATCTGAAATAGGAGCGACGTAAATTGAACAAATGTGATAGAACTTCGCTGAATTCTTATATTAACCGTAATATAAAATGATCTGATCGGGTCTCTGCTTGCCCCACCCTAGAAGTTTAATAGTGCATTTTACTCGCCCTTTCGTGCACTTTGAGATGCCGCTTAGCCCAATACGCTATCTGAAATAGGAGCGACGTAAATTGAACAAATGTGATAGAATTTCGCTGGATTCTCATATTAACCAAAATATAAAATAAACTAATCGGGTGTCTGATTGCCCTATCATAGAAGTTTAATAGTGCATTTTACTCGCCATTCCGCGCGGTTTAGGTTGCCGCCTAGCCCAGTACGCTATCTGAAATAGGAGCTACGTAACTTGAACAAATGTGACAGAATTACGCTGAATTCTTATATTAACCGTAATATAAAATGATCTAATCGGGTCTCTGTTTGCCTTATCCTAGAAGTTTAATAGTGCATTTTACTCGCCATTTCATGCGCTTTGAGATGCCGCTTAGCCCAATAAGCTATCTGAAATAGGAGCGACGTAAATTGAACAAATGTGATAGAATTTCGCTGAATTCTTTTATTTACCATAATGTTAAATGATCTAATCGGGTCTCTGTTCGCCCTAGCGTACAAGCTTAATAGTGCATTTTATTCGTCATTTCATGCGCTTTGAGATGCCGCTTAGCCCAATACGCCATCTGAAATAGGAGCGACGCAAATTGAACAAATGTGATAGAATTTCGCTGAATTCTTATATTAACCATAATATAAAATGATGTAATCGGGTCTCTGTTCGCCCTACCCAAGAAGTTTAATAGTGCATTTCTCTCGACATTTGATGCGCTTTGAGATGCCGCTTAGCCCAATAGCTATCTGAAATAGGAGCGACGTAAATTGAACAAATGTGATAGAATTTCCCTGAAATCTTATATTAACCGTAATATAAAATGATCTAATCGGGTCGCTGTTTGCATTACCCGAGAAGTTTAATAGTGCATTTTACTCGCCATTCCACGCGCTTTAAGATGCCGCCTATCCGAGTACGCTTTCTGAAATAGGAGCGACGTAAGTTGAACAAATGTGATAAAATAACGCTGATTTCTTATATTAACCGTAATATAAAATGGTCTAATCGGGTCTCCGTTTGCCTTATCCTAGAAGTTTAATAGTGCATTTTACTCGCCATTCCACGCGCTTTAAGATACCGCGTAGCCCAGTACGCTATCTGAAATAGGAGCGACGTAAATTGAACAAATGTGATAGAATTTTCCTGAATTCTTAAATTAACCATAATATAAAATGATGTAATCGGGTCTCTGTTTGCCCTACCCAAGAAGTTTAATAGTGCATTTCTCTCGTCATTTCATGCGCTTTGAGATGGCGCATAGCCCAATACGCTATCTGAAATAGGAGCGACGTAAATTGAACAAATGTGATAGAATTTCGCTGAATTCTTATATTAACCAAAATATAAAATGATCTAATCGGGTCTCTGTTTGCCTTACCCTAGAAGTTTAATAGTGCATTTTACTCGCCATTTCATTCGCTTTGAGATGCCGCTTAGCCCAATAGCTATCTGATATAGGAGCGACGTAAATTGAACAAATGTGATAGAATTTCCCTGAAATCTTATATTAACCGTAATATAAAATGATCTAATCGGGTCTCTGTTTGCATTACCCGAGAAGTTTAATAGTGCATTTTACTCGCCATTCCACGCGCTTTAAGATGCCGCCTATCCGAGTACGCTTTCTGAAATAGGAGCGACGTAAGTTGAACAAATGTGATAAAATAACGCTGATTTCTTATATTAACCGTAATATAAAATGGTCTAATCGGGTCTCCGTTTGCCTTATCCTAGAAGTTTAATAGTGCATTTTACTCGCCATTCCACGCGCTTTAAGATACCGCGTAGCCCAGTACGCTATCTGAAATAGGAGCGGCGTAAATTGAACAAATGTGATAGAATTTTCCTGAATTCTTAAATTAACCATAATATAAAATGATGTAATCGGGTCTCTGTTTGCCCTACCCAAGAAGTTTAATAGTGCATTTCTCTCGTCATTTCATGCGCTTTGAGATGGCGCATAGCCCAATACGCTATCTGAAATAGGAGCGACGTAAATTGAACAAATGTGATAGAATTTCGCTGAATTCTTATATTAACCGTAATATAAAATGATCTAATCGGGTCTCTGTTTGCCTTACCCTAGAAGTTTAATAGTGCATTTTACTCGCCATTTCATGCGCTTTGAGATGCCGCTTAGCCCAATATGCTATCTGATATAGGAGCGACGTAAATTGAACAAATGTGATAGAATTACGCTGAATTCTTATATTAACCAAAATATAAAATGATCTAATCGGGTCTCTGATTGCCCTATCATAGAAGATTAATAGTGCATTTTACTCGCCATTCCACGCGCTTTAAGATGCCGCCTAGCCCAGTATGCTATCTGAAATAGGAACGACGTAAATTGAACAAATGTGATAGAATTTTGCTGAATTCTTAAATTAACCATAATATAAAATGATCTAATCGGGTCTCTGATTGCCCTACCCTAGAAGTTTAATAGTGCATTTTACGAGCCATTTCTTGCGCTTTGAGATGCAGCTTAGCCCAATACGCTATCCGAAATAGGAGCGACGTAAATTGAACAAATGTGATAGAATTTCGCTGAATTCTTATATTAACCAAAATATAAAATGATCTAATCGGGTCTCTGATTGCCCTATCATAGATGTTTAAGAGTGCATTTTACACGCCATTCCACGCGCTTTGAGATGCCGCCTAGCCCAGTACGCTATCTGAAATAGGAGCGACGTAAGTTGAACAAATGTGATAGAATTACGCTGAATTCTTATATTAACTGTAATATAAAATGGTCTAATCGGATCTCCGTTTGCCTTATCCTAGAAGTTTATTAGTGCATTTTAGTCGTCATTCCATGCGCTTTGAGATGCCGCTTATCCCAATACGCTATCTGAAATAGCAGCGATGTAAATTGAACAAATGGGATAGAATTTTGCTGAATTCTTAAATTAACCATAATATAAAATGATGTAATCGGGTCTCTGTTCGCCCTACCCTAGAAGTTTAATAGTACATTTCTCTCGTCATTTCATGCGCTTCGAGATGCCGCTTAGCCCAATAGCTATCTGAAATAGGAGCGACGTAAATTGAACAAATGTGATAGAATTTCCCCGAAATCTTATATTAAAGAAAATATAAAATGATCTAACCGGGACTCTGATTGCCCTATCATAGAAGTTTAGTAGTGCATTTTACTCGCCCTTCCACGCGCTTTAAGATGCCGCCTAGCCCAGTACACTATCTGAAATAGGAGCGGCGTAAATTGAAAAAATGTGATAGAATTTCGCTGAATTCTTATATTAACCAAAATATAAAATGATCTAATGGGGTCTCTGTTTGCCCTACCCTAGAAGTTTAATAGTGCATTTTACTCGCCCTTTCGTGCGCTTTGACATGCCGCTTAGCCCAATACGCTATCTGAAATAGGAGCGACGTAAATTGAACAAATGTGATAGAATTTCGCTGAATTCTTTTATTTACCATAATGTTAAATGATCTAATCGGGTCTCTGTTCGCCCTAGCGTACAAGCTTAATAGTGCATTTTATTCGTCATTTCATGCGCTTTGAGATGCCGCTTAGCCCAATACGCCATCTGAAATAGGAGCGACGCAAATTGAACAAATGTGATAGAATTTCGCTGAATTCTTATATTAACCATAATATAAAATGATGTAATCGGGTCTCTGTTCGCCCTACCCAAGAAGTTTAATAGTGCATTTCTCTCGTCATTTGATGCGCTTTGAGATGCCGCTTAGCCCAATAGCTATCTGAAATAGGAGCGACGTAAATTGAACAAATGTGATAGAATTTCCCTGAAATCTTATATTAACCGTAATATAAAATGATCTAATCGGGTCTCTGTTTGCATTACCCGAGAAGTTTAATAGTGCATTTTACTCGCCATTCCACGCGCTTTAAGATGCCGCCTATCCGAGTACGCTTTCTGAAATAGGAGCGACGTAAGTCGAACAAATGTGATAAAATAACGCTGATTTCTTATATTAACCGTAATATAAAATGGTCTAATCGGGTCTCCGTTTGCCTTATCCTAGAAGTTTAATAGTGCATTTTACTCGCCATTCCACGCGCTTTAAGATACCGCGTAGCCCAGTACGCTATCTGAAATAGGAGCGACGTAAATTGAACAAATGTGATAGAATTTTCCTGAACTCTTAAATTAACCATAATATAAAATGATGTAATCGGGTCTCTGTTTGCCCTACCCAAGAAGTTTAATAGTGCATTTCTCTCGTCATTTCATGCGCTTTGAGATGCCGCATAGCCCAATACGCTATCTGAAATAGGAGCGACGTAAATTGAACAAATGTGATAGAATTTCGCTGAATTCTTATATTAACCGTAATATAAAATGATCTAATCGGGTCTCAGTTTGCCTTACCCTAGAAGTTTAATAGTGCATTTTACTCGCCATTTCATGCGCTTTGAGATGCCGCTTATCCCAATATGCTATCTGATATAGGAGCGACGTAAGTTGAACAAATGTGATAGAATTACGCTGAATTCTTATATTAACCAAAGTATAAAATGATCTAATCGGGTCTCTGATTGCCCTATCATAGAAGATTAATAGTGCATTTTACTCGCCATTCCACGCGCTTTAAGATGCCGCCTAGCCCAGTATGCTATCTGAAATAGGAACGACGTAAATTGAACAAATGTGATAGAATTTTGCTGAATTCTTAAATTAACCATAATATAAAATGATCTAATCGGGTCTCTGATTGCCCTACCCTAGAAGTTTAATAGTGCATTTTACGAGCCATTTCTTGCGCTTTGAGATGCAGCTTAGCCCAATACGCTATCCGAAATAGGAGCGACGTAAATTGAACAAATGTGATAGAATTTCGCTGAATTCTTATATTAACCAAAATATAAAATGATCTAATCGGGTCTCTGATTGCCCTATCATAGATGTTTAAGAGTGCATTTTACACGCCATTCCACGCGCTTTGAGATGCCGCCTAGCCCAGTACGCTATCTGAAATAGGAGCGACGTAAGTTGAACAAATGTGATAGAATTACGCTGAATTCTTATATTAACTGTAATATAAAATGGTCTAATCGGATCTCCGTTTGCCTTATCCTAGAAGTTTATTAGTGCATTTTAGTCGTCATTCCATGCGCTTTGAGATGCCGCTTATCCCAATACGCTATCTGAAATAGCAGCGATGTAAATTGAACAAATGGGATAGAATTTTGCTGAATTCTTAAATTAACCATAATATAAAATGATGTAATCGGGTCTCTGTTCGCCCTACACTAGAAGTTTAATAGTACATTTCTCTCGTCATTTCATGCGCTTTGAGATGCCGCTTAGCCCAATAGCTATCTGAAATAGGAGCGATGTAAATTGAACAAATGTGATAGAATTTCCCTGAAATCTTATATTAAACAATACATAAAATGATCTAAACGGGACTCTGATTGCCCTACCATAGAAGTTTAGTAGTGCATTTTACTCGCCCTTCCACGCGCTTTAAGATGCCGCCTAGCCCAGTACGCTATCTGAAATAGGAGCGACGTAAATTGAACAAATGTGATAGAATTTCCCTGAAATCTTATATTAAAGAAAATATAAAATGATCTAACCGGGACTCTGATTGCCCTATCATAGAAGTTTAGTAGTGCATTTTACTCGCCCTTCCACGCGCTTTAAGATGCCGCCTAGCCCAGTACACTATCTGAAATAGGAGCGGCGTAAATTGAAAAAATGTGATAGAATTTCGCTGAATTCTTATATTAACCAAAATATAAAATGATCTAATGGGGTCTCTGTTTGCCCTACCCTAGAAGTTTAATAGTGCATTTTACTCGCCCTTTCGTGCGCTTTGAGATGCCGCTTAGCCCAATACGCTATCTGAAATAGGAGCGACGTAAAATGAACAAATGTGATAGGATTTCGCTGAATTCTTAAATTAACCATAATATAAAATGATCTAATCGGGTCTATATGTGCCCAACCCTAGAAGCTTAATAGTGCATTTTACTCGCCATTTCTTGCGCTTTGAGATGCCGCTTAGCCCAATACGCTATCTGAAATAGGAGCGACGTAAATTGAACAAATGTGATAGAATTTCCCTGAAATCTTATATTAAACAATACATAAAATGATCTAAACGGGACTCTGATTGCCCTACCATAGAAGTTTAGTAGTGCATTTTACTCGCCCTTCCACGCGCTTTAAGATGCCGCCTAGCCCAGTACACTATCTGAAATAGGAGCGACGTATGTTGAACAAATGTGATAGAATTACGCTGAATTCTTATATTAACCGTAATATAAAATGATCTAATCGGGTCTCTGTTTGCCTTACCCTAGAAGTTTAATAGTGCATTTTACTCGCCATTTCATGCGCTTTGAGATGCCGCTTAGCCCAATACGCTATCTGAAATAGGAGCGACGTAAATTGAACAAATGTGATAGAATTACGCGGAATCCTTATATTAACCAAAATATAAAATGATCTAATCGGGTCTCTGATTGCCCTATTATAGAAGTTTAATAGTGCATTTCACTCGCCATTCCACGCGCTTTAAGGTGCCGCCTAGTCCAGTTTGCTATCTGAAATAGGAACGACGTAAATTGAACAAATGTGATAGAATTACGCTGAATTCTTATATTAACCGTAATATAAAATGGTCTAATCGGATCTCCGTTTGCCTTATCCTAGAAGTTTATTAGTGCATTTTACTCGTCATTCCATGCGCTTTGAGGTGCCGCTTAGCCCAATACGCTATCTGAAATAGGAGCGATGTAAATTGAACAAATGTGATAGAATTTTGCTGAATTCTTAAATTAACCATAATATAAAATGATGTAATCGGGTCTCTGTTCGCCCTACCCAAGAAGTTTAATAGTGCATTTCTCTCGTCATTTCATGCGCTTTGAGATGCCGCTTAGCCCAATAGCTATCTGAAATAGGAGCGATGTAAATTGAACAAATGTGATAGAATTTCGATGCATTCATTTATTAACCAAAATATAAAATGATCTAATCGGGTCTCTGATTGCCCACCCTAGAAGTTTAATAGTGCATTTTACTCGCCATTTCATGCGCTTTGAGATGCCGCTTAGCCCAATACGCTATCT